>CM077464.1:35309660-35392160 GCA_039654755.1 Calcarius lapponicus | reverse complement strand
TTATATATTTACCTCATATTTAATCTGAATGCACTATAAAACAGAACAGGTTTTTCAAGACATAAATTAATTTAGTGGAGGTTTCATTAGAAAATATTGGCAATGTGTGCCTCAATTTGCTAGGAAAATAGTTGTGTCATTATCTGTCATTTTGCAAATAAACAGTTCAGTTAGGTGTGTGCATTTGAGAACTACAACTATGGCAGTCTGCCCTGTATTTTCAATTGAAAGTGTATGCCTTAGTCCCTATTGGTCTGAATTTAACACCAAATATTCAGTAAAGAATTTTTTTTTTAAATTACTTTGCAATCAAAGATTGCTTGTCTTAGGAGAAAGTAGAGGAAAAAGACTGTAATGATTTCCATGCAGCAAACTTTTTTCTGGTGTTACATTTGCAGGATATTTTGGCTACTATCAGTGCATGCATCTTAAATGTACTAAAATTTTATTTTTAAACTTCCTCCTTTGATTTGGACAGTGCTGAATGGTAAGAATTTCTTAAAGTTGGATGCATCCTATCTTTTGTTAATAGAGCATAGGCAACACTGTAGTTAGAATCTTCTGAAACACAGTACTAATAAATACAATTAATGTTATTTTAATGGACATTTTTATGTTGCAGTGATCAGTGTAAGCTTTCATAGTGAAGTACATTTAGTACATATGGTATTGCTGCAGTACTAATTACATTTATTGGAATGGCTTTTGCTCTGTGTCTCAGCCCTGCTTTTGTGCGGTGGACTGTTTCATAGAGGCACACTGATAAAATATATGCTATGAACACAGCAGATGATATTAGAATAAATAAATGTTGAAGTTGGTTATAGCTGTCTGAAGGCCTCTTAGTTATGAAATACGTGTCAGGGCTAGTCCCAAGGGTTTTGAGGATGACTGTGTCAGGAGAATATATGCTGAAAGGAGAGTCTGCTCTGTATGGAGCCTTCCAATCTGTTGATATAACTCTGCCGCAGTATACCACTTCTTATTTTTACCATTGCCATTCCTCAAAGCAATGCTCAGAGGTTGCAAACAAAAATAGGGTCCTGTTGTGGTGTGTACTCTGCAAATAAAGAAGATGGGGTGTGCAATCCAGCCTGGTGCCTAAGGATGCTTTTATAAGGGTGCTTATAATATTAGACTTGGAATGATAAATAGTGGAGTCCTGTCATTGCAGCAGCCCCCTTGGGCTAAATGGCTATTCTGAGAAGTGGGGCCAATGACCATGGACATGGCACATGCACAGCCTTGGAGTTATGACTATTGAGGACACAACGTGAGTCTGTCTGGCATTGGATGCTAGTGCAGGTGTATCCACATCTTGATTCAGAACTGCAGGAGGATAAATGGTAACATTACCACACCATACTCAGTAGTTTAGTGCTTCTGCATGGATAGTTGTGCTGTCCACAAAGCAGTATCGGGCCTATGCCTGGTATTTAATTTAGGTAAATACATCCATGATTCTGGAATAAGAACAGGTATATGAAGTGAAAGACTCTCAGGCCTAATTTGCTGATTATTTATTTAAGTTTTTTCTAGTTGTCATGCAATGCCTCTCATGCTGGGTTCTGCTGGGGTAGAAGAACTGGTTCTTTTTAATTGCTGAGATGCTTTGGGGCCTGAAGTATTTATTAAATTTTTAATAAGAGAAAAACTGTACGTGTGGTAGAGTATAGTACTGAAGACTGAGGCCACAATGCAGAAAGGGACATTAAAAATAGAAAAGTAATAGGATACTTTCTGTTGCACTTCTAATGAGATGTTCAAAGCTGATCAAAAAGAGCTCTGGAAGCAGAGGATAAAGCCAACAAATCTCTTCACGTTAGCTTCATTCCTTGGAATGTCATAACCCAGGGGAAAGGTGATTTCTGATTTATGTGCTGGTTGTGGCTCCCCCTGCAGCAGCTGACCTGTCTTGGAGCACAGTCCCTGACGCCTGTGCAGCCCTTTTCCCTCAGCTCTCCTGGGCAGATGGCTTGGGGATTCTATTTCTAGAGTCTAGCTGGCAACAGGACCTGTGCCCAGTGGAGGTGGCACACTCACCCTCTGATGAGGGCTGTGACAGGAGAGTGGGCATGTGTAGGAAGAAAGACCTCACTTGGTGAAGAATTTCCCTAATGTGGAGAGGTGCCAGTGAGTAGAGTGCACAACATGGTCTGGCTAATGCAGAGAGGTCATGAACAGAGGAGACCATTAAATAGAGCAGGGCCTCAGGAAGATGAGACTAAAAATATGGAGAAAGAGCAGATAAAGAAGGGGAAATTATGAGAGTTTAAGAATGGGAAGCACATTACTGGACATGAGCAAGACTGTAAGACTGTGCAGGAGAAAGGGTCTTCCCAGACATAGGTACTTAACATCAATAAAGGGAATGGATGGAATAGAAAGAAGTAGGGTGGGGGAAATATGGTTTCTTGCAAGTACATTTTTTGTCCAGCAAAAAGTTTACTGCATTTTTGTTAGAGATCTCTGGCAAATCCATGTGATTATGGGAGCAAACTGCTAATGTCTCTCTAGAAGTGTGTGGAGAGAGATTAATCTTTTCTACTGCTTTGTCCAGAAGACCCTCCATCTACTGTCTTACCACCTAAGGGGAAATATCTGTTAAAAGTGTCCTTCAAGGTGATGTTCATGGTGAGAGAGAAGATGAGTCTGAACATCCCACTCTTGATGTGATGATGATCGATATTCTAGTGTGAGTGTGGTCAATCAAATGGTCAAGTCAGGCTCTAACAAGAGTGTCCCAGACTTGATGGCTTTGAAGCTGTGGTTTAGAAAGGACATGTAGGGCTAAAGGGCTGCACACTAACCATTTGGATTTAAGTTTGAAAGCTACAGTTCTTCCTTGAAATTTGATGTAAATCATAACAATTATGGCAGAAATTAGTTTCCTGAATTTCAGACTTTTGTTTCATGTGCTTTCTTTCACCTGAGGCAATCAGAGATCTTTCTAGTTCTCCCATATATGCCTGCTAGGTTTGGTGGTACCTCCTGTAGTCAGTGTATATTGATTTATAGCACTGCCCAGCCCAGCTCCTAGCTTTGGATTACAAGCCTATTTCCTGTGTCCTATATCTGTTTCACAATCTGCTATTGCAGCTTACTGCTCTTTCCCATCTTGAAGGTTAGAAGAGGATTAGGAAATGACGAGAGATGGGTGCTGGAAGTCAGGGAAGTCCCACAAGTTCCTGGATGTTCTCACGGCTGCTCTGGGATCTGAAGTTCTCTTCTGTCTCTAGAGGGAGGGGAAAAACTGACTCTGTGACATCTCATTACAATACTGCCACATGTTTCATTCCCAAATAAAGTGAAAATTTTGAATTAGTCGACTTATAAAGTTGGCCACAGAAACACATGAAAAAAATACATGCAGCATTTAAGAGAATCCACTGCAGAAATGTCCGGGAGTACCCTTGTTTTGACATGCTGTTGTTGTTTCCTGCTGTTCTTAGGATATTCTTATGGGAAAGAAAGGCTGCATTTTTGGTGGTAGTTTTTAATGCTTCAGCACCTGATGTTTCTGTCTGTTGGGATACTTGATCATGAAAACAGGCCTTCAAGCAGACTCAGTTTACTGTGTAGCATATGCCACAAGTGTGGCACAGCATCAAAAATGTCCTTTTGTATGTGTGTTGTAGAGCTGATTTTAGGTAATGTAGTGTGGGAATGCTAATTATTAGAAGCTGGAAAAGTACTGTGTTTAGCCTTCTGATCTGAGTTCTTGCACCTGCGAAAATACTGTGTCCTTGGACATCTCTAAATGTGATAACAAGGAGTCAGAGAGGCGTGGGAAAGTGGGATGCAAGACTGAAAAAATGAAGAAGAGTTGATGTTTAGCTTAACGAATAGAATGCTTAGGTTACAGAATATGTATGAGCTTATTAACACTATTATAAAAGTATGTAACCTGATCAATAAATTGGAGACTAATGATCATCACCCCTAAGATGTGCACGTCTCTCCTTCACCTCCTCAAATGGTGACCCTTCCTTAAATGGAGTTTTTCCTTAAATGGTGTATTTCTCCTTAAATGGTGACTTTTCTTTTAACAATGTAGTAACTCTTAGAATGGGGGCTTAGGGCATCTGGCAGTTTAGCCTGATATCTGCATGAAAGTCTCATGGCTTAGCACCAAAAGCAGTAAGGTGGTAGACAATGGCCAAAAGTGTAGCCCAATTTGGACACTGGACTGCCCAAAGTAGTGGACCTGTCAATTTTAGTAAAGATCAGGACAAACAGGAAACTCAGTGCCACTAAAAATCAAATTATTTTTAAATCTTCAATTTTGTGGAATAGTCTGCTAAAAGAATAAAAGAAAGGTTCTGAATTTTAAAGTTTAGTCCTGCATTGCTCACAGACTCCTTCAATGACAAGGATGTTCTCTTTAGATGACACTAGATTAGTATTTAGATAAATAATTTTGGCATTGATTTCTTTCTTAAAAAAGTATATAACATTTCATTTGTAGAGCATCAGCTGTGTTGGCCCTAATCATGTCTCAGGTAGGCATAAAGTGTAACACTCCTTCCTTGTTGCAGAAGACATATTGTCAAAGGACTTTCTTCATGGATTGTGAATTCAGGGCATGTGTGTTATTACCGAAATCCTGCTGGGGTTATGGTGGCAGCTTTTTATGGTAAGAAATTGTAGCTGATCAGTTTGGAGAACTGTGCAGTTTAGTCTGTGGCCTGTATGTTTTTGGTTTGATAAATTAGTTCTTGTTGTTTTCTGTTCACTTGCTTGTGTAAAAAGCATTTTTTTTTTTACTAAGCTTCACTTGTGAGTGCCAGTGCCAAACTTTGAAAGATTTTACTGTTGCTTGTTGATTCACCAGTGAGCAAATGTGAGCCATTTCTTCTCCCTACTCTGTCACTGGTGCAACTGCACTATCCAGCATTGAATAAACGGTCCCCTGTTAGCACAACAGACATCTGGAAGACTCTTCACAGTACTTCACATAGCAATGTTCTGACTCAGCCATTAGTTGTCAGAGCTCAAATCGGGGTCATCTCAAGAAATCTGTAATGCCTTTTACTCCTAGCTGGCCTGAAAATCTGCTTAATGTTGTCATTCAAAATTTACATGGTTTCATTAGGCTTATTAAAAGCAATGAAAAATGCAGCAGTACGTAGCACTGATAAAGTCTTTTTACCTTGCTATTTCAAATCACGTTTATGGACGATGGATTTAGTTTCCCACTAGCCCTGGGCAGAGGTATTATCTCCATTTTATGGACAAGAAAACTGAGTTAGATTCAATGACTTGTCCAAGGTCATATGAAAGACTGATGGTATTGGGGAGAAAAAAATGTCCAGATTTCTGCCTTAATTAAGTGATAATTTTTTTGAATAAACTCAGTGTCTTGGAAAAGATGCATCGAGGTCTATGTCTTTAGGGTTTTAAAAATAATTTTGAGGATTAATTTGCAAGCCATGAATCAGTGTTTCCCTAAGAAACGTGATTCTCACGACTGAGAATATTAAGAATTCATCCTTTTTTGTAGACTTCAGTTCACTGCTTCCTACAAAAACTTTGTTGTAGTCCACTTTGGCTCTGTCGTTGTCTGCCTTTGTGAAATAAAGCTGCCGTCATTATTTAGCTTTCTTCCATTTGCATATGTACAAGAGGGAACAGCTGCTTTCTGCAGGGATTTTGTGTACTCATTCATATCCCCACAGTGGTGGCCTTGTTCTGAAACACACTGCTACCCTGTGGAAAAGCAGAATAATACATGGACAATATAGCAATCAGTCTGTTATTAAACATTTGGAAGTGCAGCCTTAAGGGGAAAAATATAAACACAAAGTTATAATTTTAAATCTGAAGCAAGTGCCATATAATGCTGATGTATAAGAGTCTCTTCCTGTTAAAGCCACTGGAAAGCTACAGGGAAAATTCTTTTGGAAAGAACTTTTGCAGTCCTTTTTAGTTTTTGAGAAACAAATCTAATTTTATTACTAAGAATGTTTTTTGTTTTAAAAGGGAAAAATGTGATAATGCTTGTTCCTCATTTGAAGGTGATCTTGGACATTCCATCTTAACTATTGCTATATCCATGCATAGAAAATCATATTGATATAAACTTGAGATAAACTTGAGATTTCCAAGCATTATCCAGACAATAGTTTGTTTCCCAAAGATTTATGAATAGTGAGGGAGTCACAGGAGTTTCATCCTTCCTTCCTTACTCTTTTTTTTTAATAACATTTTTACTGTGCATTTTCTGATGCCTAAGCAGAGATTTTAAGAGAACTAAAGCTCTAGCTGGACATGTAAGTACACAATTAAAAAATACAATTTGTACATGTCGTGTAAAAATGCGACATTTCAGTGACTTCTGAGAACTTTGCTTTTTAGAAAAAGCAAGTACATTCACTTTGCTTTTGTCTTTAAAATTTTTAAGAATTATAGTGACTTTGAGGAAGCATATACAATTTTATCCCAAAGCATCAAGGCATGCATATACATGAGGTGGTGGAAACCTGTGCAGTTAGAAAGTCTTAGAAAGTGATACTTACAAGTGCACCAGTCATTTAAAGTAATAAAAAACAAGTCTGATTCTGAAGCAAATGCTTCCCTACTGGAATTTCTTTCTTGCTGTTTTATCACCTTCTACTCTTGGTCTTGTTTCAGTAGTAGCAGAGAGTATTAAAATATTTTAAAGAGGGAGGAAAGCACTTACTGAATTATTAATATTCTGTTTATGGATATCTGAAAAAAATGGAAGGTCATAGTCTGACCTAGAGACCTTGGGCCATGTCCTTTAAACAAGCATTAATCATATGTAGTGCATCAAATCATCATGTGCAAGATAACACTAGTGACCTCTCCGACTGAGAATAACAAATGACTCTTAATTTTCCTTTCTGTACGTGACAGAAGTGTGGACAAACTCTGTATATTTTTTCTTTTGCCCTGTACCTAATCAACTGATCATTTTCAAGACAAAATTTTCCTTGGAGTTTTTCTTTTCACTCCTATTTCTGCATGATAGGTACCTGTGTAGTGAAACATGTAATGATTAGTCATCATGTAGGCATGTTTAGGTCTAAAATCAAAATACTTTCTGCATCTTTTATAAAATGACATACTGAAAAAAGAGTATCAGATGACATGAACTAGTTAAAATACATAAAATTTATAAAGCTGTTCTTCAAAATGCTACAGGTAATGATACACCGTGCTGCAACATTCTTAGGGAAGATGCATACTGCCTGAAACATTTTTTTTGGATGAAATCTTTGTTCATATGAAAAACCTGACAGAATCATGCATGATTTTCTTCATCACCTGCATGAAAGCTACTTAGAAGTCCTAAGAAAGGGTGATTAGAATTTGTAACAAGAGTTGTGATGTGCTCAGAGACGTGTCTTTATATGCAGTTGCAAAGTCTGAATAAATATTTTAGGGCTAAACTGAAGACTTAATTGCCTGTCAGCTGCTGAAAAGATCTTGTTGAACCAATTATAACACTATAATCCCGTAATCTTCATTCTGTTATGGGCTACACTGCAACTGTAGGGTACTGGAGGAGTCCACAGGATTGGTGTGCTTTAAAGGGTTAACAGGCACTTTAGGCAACATTTCATGACCCTTGCTGCCTTTACAGAAATTGCATCAGGATTTCAGCATTCTGGCCTGTAAGTCTTGCCATTGCTCTGCCACCTGCACTCTGATCTCTCCAGCTCGTTTCTTTCTCCCATTTTTGTAGCCTGGCCGTAAGTACGAGCCACGGCTGCTTGGCTGAGCCCTGCAGAGACTTGGAGCTCATTCTCCATCCTGCTCTTCATTCAGCCCTTCACCATGGATTTAGAGGCAAAAGCAGTGTACCATTTGTTGGCACCTTGGGGTACTGCACATCAGGAGTCTGGCCTTGCTTTGTCTTTCACTGGTGATGCCAATTCTCACTCTGTCTCCCCAGTTTTTCCTGATGGAATTTCACTGAATGGCAGTGGGACAGAGTTCACAGAAGTCTAATACATTTTAGGATTTTGCTCTAGCTGCAGACCTTCTTGATGGCATTTGTTTACTTGTTTGTTCTTTTGGGCATTCACATTTAGAGACCAAATTAGCTGCCTCTGGTGCTAGTTGCTAAAACAGAATGGTTCACAGAAGAATGCATGAGTAGAGGAGGATATCAGATTAAATCTCAGAAGGCTCAGCATTTTGAAGTACCATGGAACATCTTTTTAAAGAGTTGTAATGTGTGGCTAAATAAACTGTGTTTTAGCTGTGTTGCTAGAAACTTTCAGCAAAAACCTCAAGTGGTGATTTCAATCTCCATCCACTGGTCAGTCCAGACCAAGTACAGTTGGACTTTTTCAACTAATCAGCTAGGAAAATTGTCATTGGGGTAAAGTGAAACCCTCTTGTTTGATTGTATAGGCAATGTCTAGGGTACTCATCGTGTCCACATCAATTCCTCTTTCCATTGATTCCTTGGGGTATTAACAAATTAGAGAAGATTAGACATTCTTTCCACAATCCAATTAAATATTGAAGCTGCATTTGAGTTGTAACATTATTGCTTTGCTAGAGTCCACTGTGAGACTTTTGTCAAGGTTTAAAATTCCTAAGCCAGATCATGTTCTGTATTACAGAAGTCTTAAAAAAAAAAATACTTTGTGCCACAGCTTCCAGCTCAGAGAGCTTTGAATTATGAAAATCTGAATAACAGAAGAAAAATTAGTGAATTGAGCCACTCTGCAATTTAAAATCCTTCACATACCTATGCAATGCCTTTTTTTTCTAATGGACTGGCATTCTAGTATGCTTTTTAACCATTAAGATTCAGATTTCATCCTTCTTTAATGACTTGCCTCAAGGGGAGATCTAGAATTTTAGTTCTAAAAAATTATTTCTGTTCTAAGTTTTAGTTTCTAATTGGCTAAAACTCTTGCAGAACTTGTATAGAGAGTGTTTTATGTACTGCAGTGTACTGTGTAGGATAATAACTCTGCCTAAATCTCCTCTTCTTCTACTTGACCTCAAGGGGACACCACAAATGATACAGGTGTGAAATTCAGTATTTGCATCTGTATCATCATAGTTACCTTCACATGGTTAGTCCAGTCTCTTAGCTTTAGAAAGTTAATTGCTTCTTATGGTGGAAGAACAAGAGATTGTTTTGTATTTTTGGTTTTATTTTTCTTTTTTCTTCCCATATGCTGACTTGTTTTGTGCTGCAGCTCACATCTTTCGCCCTTCAAGTGTTATTGTTCAACAGTGACATCCTCACCTTTCTGTGTTTAAGTAACTGATAAATTTAAGGCTGTTCCATATTGTACCATGTCTTCAGTCACTTTTTTTTTTTTTTTTTTTTTTTTGTATTTTGAGACGAGTTTAAACAGTGAAACAATGGAATATGCTGATTTTTGGGTTGTTCATCCATTTAAGAAAGTTCTGTTGGTCTTTGGTTTGATAGCCTTCAGTGCTGGAAATTCATCATTGCCCCCTAAAATTAGTACTCCTAGTGTAGGTTTTTCTTTTTTTTTTCCCTCCTGTGGATGTATAAAATAGTCAAGCACATCAAGTTTGTGATGTGTACTGTGACTGTACCTGATGACTAAGTTCGTGTTCTGTGCTCTGCCAATTTTGCTTAAGTTCATTTCAGAATCCAGGTTGCATTTCTAGAGCCAGCTGGATAATTTGTTTTCTGTAGGATAGTAATTAATGTATGGTGCAAACCAGCCTGTTTCAGTTTCTCTTCTGACCATCAGTATCTCTAATTTTTCTCTTAATGCTTACTTTCTTTTTCAAAAAATCAAATGCCCACCTTGATCTGCCTAACAATTTTTTTGTGCTGTCTTTCCATAGATGAAGAACTACTGTTAGGAAATTTAAAAGAATTAAACAGTTGGGCTGTTCTAACACGGAGCTTTAGTTCTGTGCGGACATTACAATTGTTATGCCTTGTACAGCTGATATAGTATCATGCTTCTCTGAAATAAATCACCAAGAACCATAAGAAGTATGATGACTGATCATGCAAATTAGCTTTTTAAGGGTTGATACTTTATTTGTCCTTAAATACAAGTTCTTCCATTTGTACCTATATTCAGATTTACTCATTTGAGTTGTCCCTTTATTTGAATCTTTTATCTTCTACTGTTATGTACAATGGCAAATTAAGCATCAATAGCTTCATTGATATAAAAGATTAGTGTGCATTTAGTGTGTAACTGGGACTACTGTCCACGTTAATTCTTCTTAGTTTAGAAAAATATGCTTTGATTAATATTTGCCTCTTGTAGGGGTAGAATCTCAAAATGGAGAAAAACCTTAAAGGACTATGCAAGTCTTTGTTGTAATTTTCAGATCTACAGAGGTATATGTAGATGTAACTAAATATTTTTGTCTCTTTTTAATTATTGTTTTTCTTTTCACTATGGACTTCATGATGACTTTTTTCTCTTAATAAAGAGAAAAATCTTGATAATCTTAATTTAGTCTTACTGCTTCAGCTCATTTTTTTAAAATAAAAGATGCTAATTTACTTGTATTTACACAGATGGCCATCTCATTTTTTCATCGAGCAATATGCTATAACATTATTTTCCTGCTGTTTTTCTGTTTCCATAGAAATTTCTTGATTAAAAAACCCCCTTTGTGTGACTTCATAATTACAGTAATTTTAACTTTAGTAATAAAAAAAAGGTCAGGAGGGTACTTTTTGGGTCCACAACATATGGGAGTAGATGCTGTCTCAAAGAAATAATTAAATGGAGAAGTGATAATATGTGTGAGAGGATCTTTCTGAGAGTATTTGTAAACTTCTGATTTCTAAATGTTGCCTTCAGGCTTGGTAAGAAAAGCTCAGTGTTTGTAAAGATTATCCTGACAGCAATATGCTGGGTCAATTGTCAAGACATGTTTAGCACAGGGGGATGTATTAATCTGCTACAGCTACCACTGTAAGTGGTTGGAATAAATAGAGGGCTCAAGCAGATGAAGAGGGATTAACTGTGTAAATTGAGCAAACTCTTCAATCACTAAACCACTGATTTTGCAAAGGATTAGTCTGCTTTTGCAAATATTGATTACTGATTTGTTACTGGGAATGAAGATGATATAACTTGTGCAGTTGGTATGTAGTAAGCTATGTGAAGTGTACATCATTCATATTAATGGGATTGTCATAGGCATTACAGAAACTGACAGATTTATTAGAGCAGCACTCTTAACATTGTCATAGTTAAAGTTGTGTCAGCATTTTCATTAAAAGTTCAGTTTTCTTTTTTTTTTTGGTGTTCATAGATCAACTTTAATATTTACTCCGTTGAAATTTGGTAATAACTACTTTATAGCTTTGACACAATTATTTTTGTGCTCTTTTAAAGAGAATTGAATTAACACTTTTAATTTAAATTAGAAGAAAATACTGTATTTGTTTTAAATATTAGTTTAAAACAAATGTTTGCAGGTTTGAATTCTTTGTTTTGAGGGCAACCTTTGGGTGATACTGTGCATGTTCACAAGTTTCATTATGCCAGGTTGGTAGAGAAATTATGTGTGTTAGGCAATTGCTGTATGGTGAAAATAACTGAGGAATTTTTGTAGAAATGAGCTCTTTTGCTTGTATAAAGGCTTGTCTGTTTTTTTTCCAGTGCTGCTAGTTTTTCTGATAAAGGTTATTATGTTGCCTACAAATCCTGTCCCACTGATGTCCACACACCACAATACTATTGCTGAATACTGTCACCAGACCAAGCAATGCTACTCTGTTATCAGGTTCAGTTAATTCATACACCATTAATGTTATAACTGGTTCAAATTTCAACAGTGGCTGTATTCACTGGGTGGTTTGTCTTTCTAATCCTTGATTAGATTTATTTGCAGACATAGGTTTAAGGAAAACTCAGGTGTGGTATGAGAGTCAAGGAACAAAAAATGAAAGTTAAATGAGTTTGGAAAAATTCCTACTGACATTTATTCATCTACTTCATCATTGTAAAAGTCTTAAGTTGTAAAATATGCCCATGTCTCTTGATGTGTTATTTTTTTCCTCTTACACAGATATCACGAAACTCAATCACAGCTCTTCTCTTGATTCTCTCTTTCCCAAATTGTGACCCCTGTTGTAGCATATGATAGTATCTGTGATTTATTAACTTCCAATCCCTTAACTTTTGGGAACTCCCATGGCAGACGCTGAAGAAACTTATATGTGTTTACTATGGGAAAAGATAATTTTTCTAACTGTAAATAAAAAAATATTATTTCAAATATTTCTACTTGGTACTACAGCCAGCAAGAACTGCAAGGGTCATCTGAGAAACATTATGTAGCTTGGTGTAACTTAGAAAGATCCTTGAAAAATTAACATTGATATTTCCATTGACTAGATGTAGCAAAATGGGAGAATTGGCACAGTTGGTCAGATCTCCTCTCTCTTGTTCAGAGACAAACAGCTTCTGCCGGAGTTCTTGTTGCTTGTGTCTTCAAGTGAATGTTGTTTTTTTTTTCTGGAACCTCCAAATGGACTGGAAAATATTAGCGCAGTCATTCAGAAAACTTGGGAGTTGATATTGGAAGGTGGTTCTTCCTGTCATTCTCAGTATACTCCAAGGTGAATGGCAACTGAAATTTACATCTGGAAAGCTTTCAGGAAACACAGGAGTGTCCTGCTGGCTTCCCACAGTGTGCTCTGCTGGTTTCTTACAGTGTTTCCCTTGTTCTTTTCAGTTAGGTCCCATGCAATTACAGCAAAACAGGAGAGTATTTTATCTTTGTGGTAGCAACCTCCTTGTGAGAGGGGGTTTGAAAACAGTGATATGTTTTTTGAACCATAAAACCTTTGGATTTTTATTACCTTTTTATTACCTCTTTCAGAGTATTTGGAAATAAAGCCGCTGTATAAGTCATTTTTGATTTCCTTGCCTTTAATTTTTCTCATGGTCTTGCTCTGTAGATTGATTTTTCTACGTGCAATGTTATCGTTGCAAGAGACTGTAATTCTACCAGGATTTCCAACTTCCACATACTGAATTATATTTGATATGCATTTTGTGTGCTGCAGTAAGGAAAACTTGAAAGACTTGTATGAGACTTTCTTCTTCTGTTATTATTTTAAAAAGGCTTGCCTTTACATGCAGACTGGATGTATATAGTGTAAAGTCATACCTCCATCTTAAACCAAATTAGCTTTCAAATGCAGAGGAGCTTTTGAGTGTGATAGTTCACTGATCACTGAGCAAAGCTTTTTTCTTAAATTATCAGTAGTGGAAGAAATGTGTCAAAAATGAGGCAATGAGGCAGAACATTCAAATCATTTTGTGTTTGCAGGAATACATAGAATGAAATTGAAAACTGGCTTACGACCTCTTCATTGAAATCTGCAACTGCCAGTTTTAAAGATGTGTTTTTAGCTGACTGTAGGAATTTGAATCTTTTCCTTCATAGAGATGAAAGATTTTCCAGCTCCAACTAGTAATGTTAAAACTTTTTCTGATCAAGGATATGAGCTGTTGGAGCATTTAAAATGCACAAAGTGTGTATGTATGTTTCCTTTCAGAAGTTTAACAGGCCAGGCCTTTGGCCAAGAGTCAGAACAGTTGGAACTTTGCAGACTACACAGCTAATCCAAGAGGGCTGCCAGTTGGCATAAATTACTTCCATATATAAAACTTAATGCAATTTACATTGAGGTTTTTGTTGGTTTTTCATGGCAGTCTGAGAATTTCCTTGTTTCCCAGGATTTCTTGGGTTTTGCTTATTGTATTTATGGTGTGTTATGCTTCTGATCAGAGCTGGAGTTAAAAGGTTCCCCTGCTAAAATATCCCTCTCACAGATTGAAATTCACATTGGAAGATTTTTCTCTTCAGCTAAATTTGGCACTTCTCAAACTGTACTGTTCGGTTTTCTTCACTTATTTTTCTTCCCTTTTTTTTTTTTTTTTTATTAAGACTTTTAAAGGGGGCTTAAACTAGCTTCTAGAAACAAAACAATTTAGAAAGGGATGTATACACACTAGAGCTTACTCAGGAGAAGAGACAGGGCAAAATTTTTGAGAAATTATTAAATTAAGAGGAAGGAAATTTATATGCTTTTTGTTTTATGAACATGTGATTCATGGAAGATCTAATTTGCATGGTATTGCCAAAATTTGGATGAGAGTTCACAGAGTTCACACTGTAGTGAGATTTACAAGATCTGTCAAAATATTGTTGAGTAATAAATACTTGGATTACTAGGACATTGAAAGTAAAAGAACATGTATTACTAATTTTGAAATACAATTTAAAATTTCATTGTTTAGCTTTGCAATAAATGACATTTGGCAGTTTTTCTGCCAAAACACATTAAATCATTCTGTATCCAGTAAAATAGTTGTCATTGCTTGATCTCAGTGTAGGCTTATTTACTGAAATAAAAGAGCCGGTTGCCTGTCGATGGAATTTTAGGCCCTTCCAAAGAACTAATTAAAAACATTATGACAAAATAAGAAAAGTAATGGGGAACTTCTACTTCTGATTGCCTCAAGTTTTTCTTAAGATACTGTGATATGTGGGTATTTCCAAGGGATTCTTATGTGTAGGCGGCTATTTAAAAATAGTTGTAAATTGCAGAGAACAACTGTAGTATTAACTCGCCCAGGTGTTTTAGATGTTAAGCTGAAAATTGTATTTTTTACCTGGAGGTATTCAATGATAGCTTTTAACTTGTTTGATAAGCCTGTGGGACATTTCCTGTTAGCCATCTGGGAATACAGGAATCATGATATGGTTAAATATGCTATCCATGTGCAATTTTGACATCATGCTGGTCATACTCCAGCTGTAGACTCTTTATTCCTGGCCTTTTAATTTTCTCTGATTAGCTAACAGCACCTTCTGTGGTTCAAGCTATCTTATAGATATTCTCAGTCTTTACTTAGGGTTTCTAATCAAAATTGGATGTGTGTGCTTGTCTGTGAGACAACGCTGGGAAATTTCAGCTGGCCTGCATAATTTCATGAGAATTCCCAGTGCCTCTAATTGATCCATGATGGTCTGTTTTGACTTAGTTCTGTCTGCAAAGCAAGGGCATTGTTTTTATCTCTGTGTTTTCCTGCCTACTTTATTTCTCATAACAAAGTTTGAAGCTGTTGCACTGGCAGATTTGAATTGCCAATCTCTACCACTGATGCACTTTTCTGGTAGCTGGTAATTTTCTGGTAATTCAGGCCTGTGGATGACTGAGACCTGTCTTGTGCTGAAATGATTGAGTAAACTTTAGTGATTCTTTAAACAAAACTTTTCTATGCCATACAACATTTTTGTGTGCCTTGCTTTACAGTGATGTGAGTGGGAGACCTTGTAAAAGAGACCTTTTCTTTGCTGCTGTATCTTTCTTTCTTCTTGCCTCAGAATCTTTGAGAAGCAGCAAAACTGGGAAGGCTGCTTTGGTGAAGTGTTCATGGCCCCTTTTCTAATGCTGTAGGATAATGCCTGCTTACAGCATTAGAGAACATCACCTTTTAAAATCACACACACGCCTCCCCCACCCCCTCCCCCATGTGCCATAGGTGTAATTTGTGAAATTTTGATAAATACCTGTGTGAAAGTTAAATCTAGATCAAGGAGTGAAAACTATGAACTCCTCTGTACATTAAGATGCTATGCAAAATGTATCAGTGGGTGTTTTAGAAGCAATTCAAAAATCATCAAAAGAATGTGCAAATCCAGGACAATATTAGCTTACAACTTCAGAGTTGAGTTTGGGTGAGGAGTATGTGATCCAGGATAATTCCATTTGGCTGTGGAGCCTAATGAATGGAGTCAAACTGGCTGACTCCTGTAATTTGTTAAATGAAAAAAGGATTTTTTTTTGGTCAAATGAAATGTTGCAACTACTACAGAAGCTTCACTCAGAAAATGTGTGTATCAAAATACCATGAATGTAAGGTTTGTAAAATTTAAAATAACTAAACACACAGTTTAGGGGCTAAATAGAAATGACTAAAAGAGTTCTAATGCTAACTTCGTCAAAGAACTAGATTTAGTTTTTGTAAAGAATCTATTGCAGTGGTTTTTAGGCTGCCTGGCTCACTGCCTTCTCCTCTGCTTACAGGAAGGAAGGGAAGAGAAGAGAAGGGTTTGTACTACTGTCCCTCTAAGGGTGGAGTCCATAAGAAATACTCAGTGTTTAAGCCTCTGAGGGTGTGGTATTAATGTTTGTAGCCCAAACTTCATATCCCAAATTAGAAAGAATCAAAACTAGAAACAGATGATAGTGCTTTAAGTATTCTTTATTAAAATACGCTGCTGGTTCTTCTTAGAGGAATATATGAAGGCCAGTTATTCTATGAAAATTATTGTAAACTGTTAGAGACCACAATGGGTAACGCTAGGGATGGCTCCAGAGCAGAACTTCATAGACTAGGCAGCCTTTGGAACAAATACTTTGAAGACCAAAATGCTGACTTTTTGTGAACCAATCTTTCAAAAGCTAAACATTTTCATTACATTTATTCCAGGAATGAGATGTGTTTTCTTTAATATTTATCTTTGGATTCTTGCATGGTAAACTAATTCAGAGCTACCAGGCTTCTACACTTGCAAAATGCAGAAATAGTCTTTGTGAAAGTATTCAAGACAGTTAATGAAACTGATGAGATCTTCTTACTGATAACTTTTCTTTAATTAGAAGCCTCTAAGAAATGGCAAATGCAGTGTACATTAATCTTCTCTTTAATAAGAAGAAAAAATAAATGTAGGGAGAGGATATGCATACGAAAATAAACCACCTCCTCTTTAGCCCAGATTCACAGTGCTTGTGCAACAGATGTGACTCCACTTTATTGCTATGTACAGATTCAAAGATAATTGAATCCTTCTGTAGTAGCTATTAAAAATGGGTAAATGCTGTATTTCTAGATCAAAATGAAACTGAGAGATATGAAGAATTTTGGAAGAAGTGTGTGAGAAGGGGGGTAGGAGGGAGGAAAAGAAGATAAAATTACTTTTTTGTGTTGCTAAAAACATTACTTTCTTTGCTCAACTTTAACACAAATATTTTCAGACTATCTCTGCCAATTTCGAATTGCAGCCTGAGACATAGCATAAAACCCTGTGCTAGAGGACAAAACCACTTATTTTCTGCATTTCCTGTAGGAGTAGGCTGTCCCTTTGTGCCAAAAGATGAGCTTATGGGGAAGAAGACCAGCTTGGCTGATCAGGGAGCTTTTGCTGGAACTCTGGGAAAAAAAGAGTTTGACTTTTGAAAGAAGAGGCAGGCAACTCAGGAAGAGTACAAGGATGTCGTTAAGTCATGTAGAGAGAAAATTAGAAAGGGAAGAACTTAATTTGTCCACTACTGTAAAAGATAATAAAAAGTGTTTTTATAAATATGTTAACAACAAAAAGAGGGCCTAGGAGAATCTCCATCCTTTATTAGGTTCAGAGGAGGAATGTTGTTATCAAGGATGAGGAAAACACTGAGCTACTTTATGCCTTCTTTGCCTCAGTCTTCAACAGAAAGACCAAACATCCTCGGGCCAACCAGCCTTCTGAGCTGGTAGAGAGGGACAAGGAGCAGAAGACATCCCTCAAATCCAAAAGGAAGGAGTTAGTGACTTGCTGTGCCACTTAAACATTCACAAGTCCATGGGACTAGATTAATTAATCCAAGGGTACTGAGAGAGCTGGCAGGAGAGCTTGCCTAGTCACTCCATCATTTTTCATCAGTCCTGGCTCACTGGGGAGGTCCCAGGTGACTGAAGGTTGGCCAGTGTGACACAGGTTCACAAGAAGGGCTGGAAGGAGGATCCAGAGGACTAGAGGCCTGTCAGCCTGACCTCAGTGCCAAGGAAGGTTATGGGACAGATCATCTTGAGTGCCCTCATGCTGCACATACAGGACAACCAGGGGATCAGGCCCAGCCAGCAGGGGTCTGGGAAAGGCAGGTGCTGCTTGACCAACCTGATCTCCTTTTGTGACCAGATACCCACCTAGGGAATGAGGGAAAGGCTGTGGATGTTTTCTCCTTAGACTTCAGTAAAACCTTTGTTATTGTCTCCTGCACATTCTGGAGCCACTGGCAGCCTATGGCATGTGCCAGTGAACTCTTCACTGGGTAAAATGCTGGCTGGCTGGCTGGGCTCAGAGAGTGGTGGTGAATAAAGTTACATCCAGTTGTGTTGGTACTGGGACCAGTTCTGTCTGCTATCTTTATCAATGATTTGGATGAAGGTATCAACTGTACCCTCAGTAACTTCTCAGATGACACTAAGGGTCTTTAGTGCAAAAAAAAAAGGAAGTTGAAAAAAAAATTTAAGAATTGTCTTATTAATTATGGTTGCATTTTTTTTTTAAAGAGCATAAAGAAACAGCGATCACTGTTTTCTCCATATAATCAAACTAATGTATTTTTTCCTCTCAGTTTTCTTTTACAAGGAATGAAGAACAGTAAATTTGAGCAAGATGACTTTACCATTATTATGGTTAAAGCTCTGGTCCTTTACTAGGAAAGCAAACTGTAATCAACCACTTAACTGTTACTGAATTACACTTATCTCCACTTCGCCTGTTTAACTTCCCATAAGCATGCTAAGCACCTCTTTAGAATGCATTGACCTCTGATTATTTCTTGCTTTATGTATCCCTTAGCCCACATTGCAGAAGTAAAAAAAATCCTATTGGTAAACAGTGCAGAATAATAGAGTCTGGTTTTGTTTTATTTATTTTGTACACAGGATGAAATTTTTACATCTTTAGGTCCTCCAAAAAATCAAAATTCCAGGCACAAGGATTGAATTTCATGCTGTGAAGTGACACTGATGAAACTTGTTTTTATGTAATGGACCAAATTCACTGTTGCAGTAAGGTGAAAAATTAAATCATTCAGGCTTTTGCCTGTTTGATTACCAAGTTGCAAAAATTATAGTCGTACCATAAGCTGTGGTTTTGTGGTCTTTCTAAATCATGAGATATTCTGTGTTTGTGGGAGTTGTGCAGTGGAACTTATACATTAATACACCTATGTTAATAGCATTAATGTTTTTCTGAAGTCAAAGCATGACTGGTAAAGCTGGCTTTATGCTTGAGTGAGAGCATTTCACTTTCTTTTCACTGGAGGAATTTTCAGCCTGGCAGCAATAGTATTATAATAACTGCCAGCTGCTCACTTGGCACAAGAGTGCCCAGAACCAAGAGGAAGAGCCCAGTGCATTATACATATAATTTACTTTTCTCTAAGATGAAGGTTTAGGCCTCATAAATATTTTGATCTGGTCTTTGATGGCTTTTGTACACCAGTCTGAAAAAGCATAACTTGCAGATTTTGTTTTGGAGTACATTGGAGTAATTCCCACCAGTAGGGAAGAGCTAGGAAGAGAAATTATTGTGGGAGATTCTTTTGTGAGTGGGTGGTCAAGAATGAAGGAAAACCTGTAAGTTTAAGCAGATGGACCTCCCTTATTTTATACCATGTATTGGATATGCAAGATTATTAGCTCCCTAAATATTGGGTCGTTTTGAACTAGTCTTCACATCAAAAGAAAAAGGTTCAAGACATTATTTGTAAGGTAGAAACTCTGGAATGGAAATGAGACTTTTTAATATCCTCAACTCTGTGCTTGCCCACCACTGTCAGGACAATGACGCAGCAGAAATTAAGTCTGAAAGAGTAAACAAAAGCAATCATTGTGCCTTTCTCTACATATAAACCCACACAGCTGCAAGCCACAGAGCATTTCCTACTCACAATGCCACTTTTCTCCTGGATGTTTAAAATTGTCTTAAAAAACTACAGTGTACCAAAGGAGAAACCAAGGGAGACTATGATCCTTTTAACATCTTTATTTCTAAATCATTTAATGATATCTGGAAACAAGCCATGCAGTGCTAGGAAGGCATGGTGATCTCTGGTGGTCTCATTTTGAGAGAGAAGTTTTGCTCTGATCTTGTGATGGGTTTGACCATAAGTTTCTCATGAACAGGTGTTGAGACACCCAAGAAAGGTAGTACCAGTAGGTGCTATCTGCATCCCCAGGATGCAAGCTTCTTGCATCTCCACATTTAATTTCTTACAGTGGACAGTCTCTAGTGAAATTACAGATAACTGGAATTCGAGCCATTTCACCTGCATGAGGGAAGGAGAAAATTCTTCTTGTCATGAGGATATCCTGGGACATGCATGGGAGTATAAAATGGGAAATTCTGAGCTCTAAAGGAGTAAGTGATTTGAAGCACGTGGCATAATTTGCTTTATGGTTCTTTACTTAAAATACATAGTAATGCCTTCTTTCTTGGCAGGATTCCTCTGTCTTAGATTCTTTGTAGACTGAGCTGTCTTATTCAAAGTCTCATGCTGCAGTCAGCTAATGAACCTCTGATCTCAGCTGCTGGTATAATGTAAGCAAATGCTGCTTTGCTGTAACAAAGTATAGTAAATATACTATAATGCTGCTTTAGTGATACTTTTTTATGAGATTTGTGCCAAGCCTGATGTATTTCAAATTAATGTGGAAGCAATATTCTGATTGAAAACAACTGCAAAAACCAACTTGCTATGTAAATTCCACACTTTCTGCTGGGAGTTCCCGCATCTAGCAGTTGCAGTTTACTCTAAATCCTGTTTGAGAGATGGACAAGATGGTAAAGAAATAAAAAAAAAAGGAAGAAAGATAGATAATACAACTTAGAAGTTTCCCATGCAGAATCTCGGCTGTAACAGTAAGGAAAATGTGACTGACTCTCTCCTCTTTCTTCCCTGTGTTGTTTTTGTTGTAGTACTGGGACAATATTATATCCATGTTTGTGCCTTCTTCCTGCCACATATGCACAACACCTGTGGCTCATGAGAATCTGGGAGGAGGTGGTTCTTTCTTTTTCCTCTATGGTTTTTTGTAATATTTATCCCCCCCCCCCCCCCCCCCCCCCCCCCGAAGGTACAGGGCAATGAAAGAAGGAATTTAACCAGATTTATGATTTTTCTTTCTTGTACAGCTGTATGTGTCGTGGGATATTACAATTGGGTCCGTTTCTACTGCCCTTCGACTAAAGTTCCATCATATTTTTTGGTTCCCAGGCTTCTCTGACAGAAGGATAATAACATGCATATGATCTGTTTCTGCTTCAGCTACTTACAGATTGTGAGTGGCAGTGGGGCTGACCAGCTGCAGTTTGTTTTTTTGGAGTTACTGCCTCAGTTACTTTGAGGAATAGAAAATGAAATGGCTTCTCTACAGGTTAAGGGTGGGAGGAGGACTTCTTTCTGCAGTGGCAGCAGACAGTGAAATACTCTTTTTCCATGCATGTTCCTTTCCTTTCAAGGAAAAGCTTTCAGTGCCCTGTTCAAAATAAATGTAGTTACAGAAAATACAATCACCAAATTTATCCTGACTTGTCTCAGCAGAAGTAGCAAAATTGAGTGGAATTTTGATTCTATGAAGTAGTCAGTTCATATGACAGAATAACAGCACTAGGGAGACCCCAAAGTATGTGCTTCTCTGGAACTGTGCTGTCCCATTTGATTTGACTGTTCACTAAATGATCACTGGCCAAGTTTCCCCATTAAAACCCAAACTGATACAAACCAATATTGGGTAAAGTTAGATCTAAATGGCAGTTGAAATTCTTAAATTGTAAAATTTAAGAGTGAGCTGCTTTTGTTTGTATGTTTACTTAGGTTTTATGTCTTGCTCATCTGTGGGATTACACTCTTCTAAGGTGAGCCCTACTGGCTGAGGTAGAGTTGTAAGTGTTGCACACTGATGCCTCCCAATGACCAGTATAAAGCAGCACACAATCCATAATTGTAAAAATATTTGTACAAAATATTTGTAAAAACTCTTCACCTCCCCCATTCATAATACCATCATTACATCACCTTTTAAAGTAACTGTTAAACATATCACATACCAGCCATCAAGTGTCTTTGTGTTTAATTCCCATTTAATATTGGGGTATGACTGCATGTTACCATGGGAGGACAGCTGTATCACTTTAAAATGCATGTTGATTCTGCTTTTGTATTTTTAACACAACAAATTCCATAGAAACTAAAATAATCCCTAATCTTTAATAATCCCCTAATCTTTAAAAAGTGATATTAATTTAAAAAATGAAGTGGAAATATCAATGTAAGTAAAATTTTATCTACTGTTTTTTGATGTAAAACAAATTATTTTGCAGTCTAAAGAGCCGGTTGTATTATTTAAAGAATGTCTTCTCATTTTGAGTATTTTTATGCTTTAAAAATCAGCATTCTGTGCATGTTCCTATCTCTTTCTTGTCTTTTTCCTGTCATAACTGTATTTAAATAAAACTACCATAAAACAACTCATTTGTGAACACTGAATTAAAAAAAAAATCAATTTTAAGGAACAACCTAAAAACGCAGGAAATTGACATCATCTTTTCAGAGACAGTGCTTGGTTCAAGGTCAGACCATTGATCTTTCACTCAAACTACATAATTTGAAATGGTGGTTTTTAGCACAGAATTTGTCTGCTAGTATCGGTCCTTTTCTGTATGTTTCTATTGATAGAACATAATGAAATTACATATATTCTGATGAATAATGGCTGCCTTGTAAACTTGTCACCTACCTACAGCGACTCTTATGAATATTTCATGATAATAAGTAGTAAGAACTTCACTGTGTTGCTTGCTTAAGGAACCCAGTAGCACAGGAGTACCTTTTGTTCTGCTTTTTTTGCTTGGGGTAAGCAGTATGATATTTATATTAATATTAAATATTATATGCATCTAGCATATTCTTGTTCTTAATACTAGGAGTTCTGTTTAAATTATCATTTTGTTGTTTTAGGAGGAAAAGGTTGAAAGATGGAAGACACAATTTTTAACACTTAAAGTTGTATTTTAAGATGAGGCAGGGTTGGCTGGTTAGTCTTACGCGTCTATGAATTAGCAGTTGAGAAGAAGGAAAAATGCAGTGAGCTATACTCACCATTTTGCCAATGCAGGCATATTGTACAAGGTGTCCTAAAATTACTGTCTGTAGGTCAACAGTTTTGTAGATGTCTGTACAATGTCTTTAGTTTATCCATTATCACCTTATAGATCCTATAGGCAGGAGTTTTGTGTCATATATTGCAAATTAGGCAAAATCTGTCAGCAACAGGTAGCAGCTTTTATTGTCTCTTCATCTGGTTTCTTTTTTTTTTTTAGATGTGTAATAGAGGGTCTTCCCCTTGTATGCTGTTTCAAGGTATTTTGGTGTGAAGCTGGTATCGAAAACCACATTTCTGACTTAAATGTGTTCAACTGAGATTCTTGATTGGGTTTCTCATAGTTGCACATTTGAAAACAGTGCTTTCATTATCCAGCTTGCTTTACAGACTATGTTTGAAACAGTTGCTGTATTTTGTTTGATTACATACTTTTTCTTCTGAGACTTGCAAGGCCTGTTACACAGCTATATTTTTCTTTTCTCAAGTGGTGAGAACAACATCAACAGCTCTGACATTGATAGGAAGATGTTTCATTTACTTAAAATAATCTGGCATAATAGTTACTATATTTTTTTTCCAGTAGCTCTTGCATATTGAGAGTGTAACATCCATAATTTTATTAATGCTTCTATAGCAGTTTTCTTAAAAATCCGTGCTTTACAGAATTTGTTTTTCTTTCAGGGAATCAGTTTCCTCCTGTTGCAGCTCAGGATCTTCAGTTTGTTCTGAAGGCTGGATACCTGGAAAAACGTAGAAAAGGCAAGTCTAGCTATCTTTGTGAAAGCTAGTGCATATTTAATGTATTGGAAGTCTATATGTCTGTATTTGATGTTATACACATGAACAACTTTATACAGGAGTGATAAATAAAATAAGAAGCTGAAATGTTGAAGCATTATTATGCAAAAGAAGCACAGCACATAATTGCTTCTATAGTATTGAAAGAAAATCCTATTTATTTACTAACAAAGTCATGCTGTGAAAGTCCAGTCAGCCATAATTCAGAGACTTTCAGATATTTTGAAGAAAACATTTGGAACGTATGTACAAGTACCATATGTTGACTTCATGTTTCAGTGAGCATCAAGATTTATTTTCCTTCAAGAGGGCAAATATTGATCTCAGCTTTGGTTCAGTCAATATTTACCTTGATTCAATAAATCTTATATTGTCACTTTAATACCCATTTAATGCTGCGATAACTCTAGGAAATATTTAGGAAGTTGTTCATTATTTCCTTTTATTTAATGTTACACATGATTTCCCTCTTTATATGATTTAAAATTCTTATTTGTTTTCTTACCACCAATTTTTATTTCTAATTTTCTTCTCAGTGCCATGCATTTCCTTAGTTTCCTTTCCTTAGTGTCTTTTCCTAGCTCCTCCTCCCTCTTACCTCATCCTTGAAAAGAAGTAACACATTTTTGTTCAATAATGGCATAAACCAACGTATCACATGTTGTATTAATTTCAGACCACAGTTTTCTTGGCTTTGAATGGCAGAAGCGTTGGTGTGCTATCAGCAAGACAGTCTTCTATTACTACGGAAGTGACAAAGGTACTTATAACAATTATGAAAGCAACTATATTTTAATGTATAAAAGGATATGAAAGATTTGTTGGAGTTGGAAACTGTGACTAAAAGGTAATTTTAAGAAATGGCATGAAACTTTTAAAAGAAAGTTATTTAAAAAAAAATTGGACAGTGCTGTGAATTTTTAAAAGGTGTAAATATTCATCAGAACTTGTCAGTGTTTTCTAAAGCAGGAAAACTGAGGAAAAAAATTCAAGTTTCTTTTAAAGCTACTTTGTTTGCTAATAACAGCTGGCTGGTCAGTTTGATAGTGTGCTGGTACTCAACTGTTTTACTAGATAGAAAATATTCTTTCTCTCCAAATAGGCTGTTAATTTGAAAACATCCTCTAGTAATTATACCTTCCGAGTTCCTTAGAGATGTTTCTATCCAGGAAAATATTAATCTAAAAGCTACACAGTGGAGTTCTTTATTTCTTTTTAAATAGTTTATGCTCTGGAAAAGCTAGAAATTATGTAATGTATTTAACTGAAGTCAGCAATGGAAACTAAAGCAAACTTCTGAAGGTGACTTTTAAATTTAAATGGCCAGTTTGGAAAGAATCTGGCATAAATGTTGTGATATTACTTTGAATTTTTGAAATTGACAGTCAAATAAAACATATTTAAATTCTGTGCCATGTATATTTGATACATAATTATATCTGAGTAAATTTTAAAGTAAAATAATGTCTTCCAACACCCCCCCCCCCCCCCCCCCCCAAAAATCCAGGGCAAACTTTCCATTGATTTTTTTTTCTTTTTGTTTGTCTTTTTACTTTTGAGATTACTGCAACTAGTTATTATGTCGGCTTTTTTTATTCAAAGACTAATATAATTTGCTGCAGTTTGTTTCATTCCTTGGTATACTGACTCATTTAAGCTCGTCCTCTCTTTAAAACCACAAGGAATAAAGTGTCTAATTGTAAGTCCAGTTTTCATTTTGCTAGTTTCCCATCGTGTCCTCTTTTCAGTTTTGCTAGCATATCTGCTAAATGATGCTTTTTCTTCTATATTCTCTTCTTGGGATTTACAGGTCGATCAGGCTTCACAAACATGAAAAATCTTTGTTCAAAAATTTTATGGAGATGTGGCATGATACTGATTTGGATTTGTCAGTACTGATTGATTATTTCTCTGGAAAATGATCAAGTGGTGTTTATTTATATATATATAGTTATACATTGCCTAGAAATTTAAAAATAGCAATTATATATTGCTAGGTCATAAAGATTGTTCTCGATTATAAAATCTTTGTATTTTTTTCCTGCTTTTTTTAAGGAAAAAAAGGCTTGATTTTTTTTTAACATTCTTTTCCTTATGGCTGTGCTAATGATAACTTATGCTTTCTAGCATGTGGTCTTTGTATTAAGGCAGGCATGTTGCCCACCTGGTCTTTGTCCTTTTCTTTTTTCCTTCTTTTGCAACAACTTGATTATCAAGTCTGTGTTGCAATTTTTAATACCTGTATTGCAAGTTAAGATGTATAGAAATACATTCCCTAGCACTCAGAAGGTTGGTGTCATGTTAGGAATTGACTGTCATATTTTGTGTCATCTCTTTCGTTTATGAATCTATAGAGAGGTTTTTTGGCCAATGCATTTAGAGCTTTTGTAGGCTGCAGATTGATTGGGGGAGGTTCTCCTATCCATAACCTAATGATGTGGGAGGGGCACGTGAAACTTTATTGAATCACAGAATAATTTAAGTTGGAAAAGACCTCTAAGATTATCGAGTCCAACCATTAACACAGCACTGCCAGGCCCACCACTAAACCCTGTTCTAAGGGCCACATTTACATGTGTAGTAAATACCACCAGGGATGGTGGCTCCACCACTTCCCTGTGCAGCCTGTTGCAATACATGGCAACTCTTTCGGTGAAAAAAATTGCCTAATACCCAATCTAAACCTTCCCTGGGGCGACTTGAGGCTATTTCTTCTAGTACTATCACTTGTTACTTGGAAGAAGAAACTCACCCCCACCTCATTACAACAATCTCTTTTCACGTGGTTGTAGAGAGCATGGCATGGTTGGACTCCAAGCAGTAATTCATGGAGGAAGCAAACAAATCAGATGCACGAATTTCTGCCCTACCTCCATTGGATTGGTGCTTGTAGTGCAGAAAAACTAGTTAAGAATAGTGTAGCGACTTAGTCTTGTAATATGGGATGACCAAGTCACTCCTTAACTTGCCTTTGTATAAATAAAGGTTTTTCTAGACTGGTCAGAGGTAGTGTTTTCAGGCCTGTGATCCTATATAAAAGTGCCTGTTGCAGTGCAGAAGGAACTCACTGTCACTGAGCAGAAACTGGACACCAGCCATGGCAAGCTAGCATGCTGTTAAAAGTGAGCTGTCACCTTAATGGTTGTGGGGGTACATGCTGCAGTTCATCACACTGTTCAGCTGCAGAGTGTCAGCATGGATGAGGTGTGTGATGAGGCAGTCCTGAGCAGCTCTGGCATTTACTCACTGCAACTGTTTTCACTCCCACTGTTGTGGCCAGCAGTGGTACCTGCTGTAGTATGCTGTTGTGCTGGGGGCCGCCTTCTTTTACTGTGACCCTTGATGCTGTACCAGATAACTTGTTCCATGTGGAAATTCAGAGTGTGTTCTTACCAACTGTAGATCAGTACTGAAGTGTGTGTTTGGTGGCTTTGTGCAAATTGTGAACCTGGTTTCAAAGTGACGAGGATTCCACACGTACTCACCCCTGCTGCCTGCATCACTTTAGATGGATGATGGGCTGCTAGCGCCTCTGTGTTGGGGGATGGAATGCTGAGAGGCAGCAGGGATTACTGCATCCATCTTGGCTTATTTTGAATTGTGTCTGTTTTTAAAACCAGACCATAGGTGAATAAACTATGAAGGCTATTTTGTGTCTGCAGTGATGTGTCTTTTGTTGTCCAAAGTTTGATTTTTTCATGCTTAAGTACCAGTGGAAATGTAACTGAGTGGTTAATATGAGGGTATAGGATGCCTTTTTATTATTTGTATAGATTTGTTGTTTCCAAAGCAGTTTTAGTTCTTCTAACTAAACTTCTCTCCTTTTTGCATTAGGAAAGCAAGAAATATGGAAGTGTATAAAGCTCAAATGTAAAATATGTAAGGAAGAGTTTCATAATCATTTACTCTAAGCTGAATGATGAAAAAGTGAGGCCTAGTCCAGAAGTATATAGTGCAAGATAAAGCCTGTGAAATACAGTAAATGGCTGTGTGTTTGTGTGTGTGTTCACCTAAACAACTCCAAGCATCTCTTCAACAGTTGTGATGCCCGCAGGCCGGTGTATGTCTTGTTTCCCTGTTTTCAGTTTTCTCCTCCATTTGGTGTAGCACTGGGTAGTGAAACAATGTAATTTATCCAGTGATATAGACTGGTCTAAGTGAATCACCTGCATTTTTTCTCTTGATCACCGATAATGGAGTAGATGGAGAAACAAGGCTTAAAGGTTTGAGCTAATCACATGTCAGAAATAGGCGTTGTGGGAAGCACGTGTGTATTTATGCCTGTGCTGCAGTATCACTTGCCAGCACGTGGCCCACAGCATTGCACAGGGCTGTGTTCAAATGTCAGAGCTGGGTGGGATTTTGAGAAGCTTGTCTGGTGCTCCTTTCCATAGTCTTTCCTTCCATAAATCTTTTATAGTCCTCTCTTTTCTTTTCTTCCATGCAGTTGCACCCTGAATTGAGTACCCTGGTTCCCAATCATTTTTCTATATGATCTCTGGCTGTTCCTGTGTCCTCAGACACCGAGATGGTATGGATAACCTTTCAGACCTCAAAGTGCCTGTGAATAAGGAAAGTTAATTTGTTGCTTTATAAATGATTGAATTAATGGCTTCATTACT
Organism: Calcarius lapponicus; assembly: GCA_039654755.1. Lineage (NCBI taxonomy): Eukaryota > Metazoa > Chordata > Aves > Passeriformes > Fringillidae > Calcarius > Calcarius lapponicus. Next base: position 35,363,842 of record CM077464.1, on the reverse strand, counting down.
TCTTTCTCACTAGGCCACAATGTTATATGCCCTTCTGTCTCAGCAAACTGGAGAGATCAGCTAAATGTTTAGCAAGACAGTAATTGATAACATTATGGTAATTTTTCCTCTGCTAATGGGCACTAAAAATTTATTTTCATTTTTATAACTTGAAAATGGTATCTGCTTGCCCGCCAGTAATATGATATTAAAGAGGGGTATAATTCAGAGGCTTTTAGAAAAGTCCAAGTTTATTATTTATTTTTCAATTTCTTTAGTTTTAACATGAACATGATAGTTTTGGATTTCTCTGAATAATAAGATAGTGATGGCCAGGCCAGTGGTGAACTACTTCTATTTGGGCAGAAAAGGGAATTGTGCATGCTCAACAGGACTTCATTGTAGCAGGGTGATGGCAATCAAAGGCATCTATCTAATGTGTACTGGGTCTTCTGCTGTGAGACTGTTAAATTCAGACCTGAAGACTCACACTTGTTGTTAATAATGTGTTATTTAAGAATAACTACTGGGTATAAGCAAACAGAATATAAACAATTCAGTGCCCTAGATCAGTTCCTCCATTTATTAATTATTTTACAATTTCAGTTTCTCAGAGGACTAGACTAAAGGAAAAAAAGAAGAAGAAAAAATAGTTGATTACATTTCAGATTTGCTGTCTTAAAGGGAAGAACTTCTGTGCATGCATTTGTTCAAAAGCTGGAAATGGAATTACCATTTTGGAGATACTTATACTGAGCTATTTTTTGATAGCAGACATCCTGCACATGGAAAAGTATGCAAAACTACATTTAGCATGAAGCCATGTAAACTGTAAAATCTTAAAGGCTCCTAATTTTAAGATGAAGAGAGTTAAATTATAGATTCCAATAGTATCTAAAAATACTTTATCACTCTCTGAAATCTGTTTGCCTTTGTTCCTTATGTCTTTCTCCGTAACTTCTTTCCTTTCTACTATCCCAGTCCCCTCTGTTCTTCAGAGTGCACTAATTCTTTTTACATGTGCTAATAGTATGAGCACATCGCCTTAGGCCTCAAATTTACAACCCAGTAATTTCAAGATCTCATTGAAGGTTTACCCTTCTTTGTTTTAAATGTTCCCATGGACTTAGTTACGCAAGGTTACTTCAAAACGCTTTTTCTCTGCTTCCCTTGAGACTCTCTTTACCCAATATAATATTGGCCCTGTTTCTGTTAACAACATTTAACTCTTTTTAGGATGAATGAAGTTTATATGTGAGAGAAATGTTTAAAGGCTTTCAAATTTTATTCAGATCTGAATTTTCTCTATGTTAAATATAGCCCTCATATTTAGTTAATTTAAAATTCTGTGTGCTAGCTTAGTTGTTTTTTTTTTCTTCAATACTTAGTGCCTGACTCTCCCCTCTGCTATACTACTTTTTAATGATTTAAATTCCTGTTGCAAAATGATCTGCACAGACCCAGATTTATTTTTTCTGTTCTGTGCCTGACATAGGAAGCAGGAGAGAGAGGAGGTTGAGCAGATGAGAGCAAAGGACAGCTTATGCTGAAATGAGATTTGGCTTCATTGTGGAACAAGTTATGCTTGATGATGTTCACAGTCCTTTTTATTTTTACAAGACTGATATTACACTTTTTGCATTTCTGTTTTATGTTTTTCTGGGACAACTTAAGGGTTTTCTGTGATTGAATTGGAACGACAATTTTTTCTAGATAAAATAACACACAGCAAAAATATTATTGTGCTTCAGAGAAGTGTGTTCCATCAGCATATATCTCCATAGTTCTTCCTAAATATGTTGTTGTATTCCTGCCTAAGCAAAACTCTGGTTCTGATTTGGGGGTTCAAAGTGCAAATTAAACATCTGTAATGTAAATGTGCTTCTTGAAGCTACTGTTGACTCCTGCTATAAAAACTACCAGTATCTAATTTTAATTCTCCAAGTAAAATCTTTAAGTCTTCAAAATGTTTTAATATCAGAAACTGTTCAATTCTCCCTAAAGCACAGTCTCTAGAAAATATTTCTGATATAAACAATTTAACTGGTGATGTGAAAGTTCACAGGAGTCGCTGTGGCCCTAACTTCACAAAGCATCTTGAAACCAAAAGCCCAGGTTCGTCCAAACCTGTTTAGCTGCGAGCCTGTGCCAAGCAGTGAAGTCGAGATGATTGTTGAGTCCGATGATGCCAGGGTGGCTCTGCCTTCCAGCCTGCACCTTGACTGCTCTGCCTGGCCAAGCAGCTACTGTGGGTCATGGTTTCCTCCGTGGTGATCAAGGGATGGTCTGATCCTTTTCAGTTGCTCTCCAGTCCTAACTGAAAAGGTGTATTCTGCAAGAGCAAATGGCATTTGTAGACCTCCACTGTTTGTCACCATCACAGCAGGCAGCTGAGCTATAGCTGACCTGTGTTCTGCCATTCTGTATTTCTGGAGCCATTTCTCAGGACATACTGGGTCTTATCTCTGGCTTGCTGCCACAGGGAGTGTGAATTCATAGAGTCTTCCAACTTTAACAGGTTCTGAGTCAGGTCTGTGAAGTGCCTCGTTCTTAGAATTTTCTCATTTGCACCACGCTGGACTTTATTCAGAGGTTACTGCTAGGACAATTGGAAGCAAAAGCAGCAATGCTAAGTCTAGTCTATTGCTATAATGGTCATTGAAAGACTATAATAGCAAGGGATGGATGTAAATAAATATTTGGTAATGGATACAGGTAATTTTCATTAGCACTGAAATAACGTGTTCAGAGATAAGACAAAAAACGTATAAACAGAAAAACAATCAAATGGGATATGGATGTCATGCACCATCCCCTTCCAAAGTACAGCATCTTTGTGGTTTAACTGCAATGCTCTTTGAAAGAAGGAGTACCAGTGCAAAGATCATTCGAGATTAGCTCTGTAAAAGTGTATTACCATAAAAGGGATCATCCATGTCACAGAGAACCAGTCTCAGAAATAATCCAAGAGAGTAAATTTGAATACTTGCCTCATTTTTATCTTGACAAAATGTTTTTACCTTTTGAACCTGGTATTTGTTTATTCTGCCTGCGTGCTCCTGTCTTCTAGGGTTTTGATAAACCTCCAGCATGGGAGAGTGAGAAATTAATGTGTTTCACTTCATCTTCTCCCTGAGGTCACAAGGGAGGGAACAATAACAGTCCTAGGCAGAAATGAATTTCATTAAAAGGAACCTAGTTAACCTATTGCAAGTTATTATTTCTAATATCTACCTTGGTGTGATTTCATGAATTTTGTATGTGTGTGCTGTTTGAAATAGAGGTGGAGGAGCAAATAGAAAATACTAGTACTGTATTATTAGTACTTATTTAAGACAGAATAAAACTTACTGTGGGGGAAGGGACTAGAAGTGAAAATAGAATGGTGCCCCAGATTTTCTCATATGATTGTGTTATTGGGTATTTGCTTGCCCTGGGTGAGCGTTCATAAAAAGGTGGAAGGACAGGGAATATGTGTCTATGTGCACATAACATTACTAGAAAGAGTATTTGACTGGTGAATGCCCTTATGTCCATGTATGTTCACATTGCTTTGTTAGCCAATTTTTACCCTCTCAGGAGTGGAAACAGATTTTCTTTCCTATTAAATTCCCAGAAATATGACAAAAAATTGTTGAAAACAATAGTTTTCCTATTTTATCTACTGTAGAAATTTTCTCCTTTTGTTGACAAGCATAAGCAATGGATGCTCAATTTGCACCTAAGTTCTATTCAGCAATACTTAAAGTAGTTTTGCTGCTGTGCCTGGTGCTTATTGTTAATTAATGCTTTTCTCTTCTGTGTAAAAAAAGCCCCACACTAAATGGCATTTTCTAAAATATGCAACTGCACTTTGTTCTTTGTTTGCCTGTGCAAAATGTGAAATATGATGCCAGTCTTCACTTGAATACTGCACTGTGATCTGCAGAAATTGCAAAACTTAATTACTTTTACATTTTTGGTTTGTTTTTAATATTCACCAAAATATGCCAGAGCACATAAAATCTGCTGTAGAATTTGGTTGAAGGGCTCGAAAGGAGTGCACAGGTGCCGCTTGCACAACATGCAGTGTATTTAAAGTCAGATCTGTTGTAAGTGATACTTCTATAAACCAGAACCTTTGAAAAGTAGAATATTGTCTTTAAAACAACCACATGGCTGTACCTAATAAACTGTGGTAGGGCTCAGTACTTTTATTAGCTAATTAAGCATTTGCTGTTTTGAGAGAATACCTTTTGGAATGAACACAGATGCACACACCTGAATTTATAACAAAATTCATTCTGTATTTTTGCCATGTTGAAAGGAGGCACATCTGGGAGTGGGTGGGAGAATGTGAAAAGCAGCTTTTCCAATTGCTTAAAAAGAAGCTTGAAGTTTATTTTTTTGAGTGAAGTGGTTAGTTTAGGAGGGAGCTCAGCAAGTTCTGAGCTAGACAGGTTTTCCCATTGGTTTACTGAACCTGAAAGAGACACTGATTTATAGGAAACGTGTCTTGCAAGTTCCAGTTCTTGGTTTTCCCTAGATACAAGTGTCATAACATGCACTTCTAACTAAATAAGACCACCATCTGCAAACATACCCCTGTGGAATTCCTTAGGCATCCTACAGAAAAAATGTACTTTTGGGTACATCTTCCCTTAAAATAAAGCTTTATCTCCAGAAGCATCACTTAATCATTTGGCTAAAAACCTACGTGTTCTTTGTAAAATTCATGAAATAGGAAACAAAATCTGAATAAACGATAACCTGCTGAGCCACTTACATTCACTGTTGTAAATGAAGCTCTAACTTTGTTTTTTATCTCCAACAGACAAACAACAGAAAGGTGAATTTGCCTTAGAGGGCTACACCATCAGAATGAATAATAGCCTTCGGAAGGATGCGAAGAAAGATTGTTGTTTTGAAATCTCTGCTCCAGATAAGCGCATTTATCAGGTTGGACTTTTTTATGTTGACTTGAAATTTAATTGACAAAGCTGTTACAATTCCAGTTACTGAATTAGCATTTCAGTGAAACAACTGTCACTGATATCTTAATGAAAAAAGGAAGCCCTTGCTTGCATATATTGTATATTCATATATTAGGAAAAAAAATCTGATTAAACGTATGTATGTACATGTTCAAATATTATCTTTTTGGTCAAGAGCAAGGAAATCTATCATCTTTATCTATTGGTCATTTCAATATTACCATTTTAATATCTATTGTATAGTGTGTCTGTGTGATTTCTTGGATGAATTAAATAGTAAAAAAAGTTAAAATATGTATCAGTGTTAAATACATATTGTATTGGTCATGGCTTTTCAAGGAAAACCTACAAAAAGGCACATATCAGCTGTGCAATTCAGAGATCTATCAGCCAGACATCAATATGGAATGTAAGTTTAATAAGTTTTAAATATCTGAGATTGCGGTTGAAAGCCAGTTAATTAAGCTGTCAGGTAGTGTGTTGGAGTCTGACAAGAACATTTTTAAGAAAACTGTACCCAGCAGTCTAAAGAAATTCATGGGTGTCTTCTAATTGTCAAGGGCAAATTTTGTTCATCAGTTCTGGCTTTGACATTGATGAAGAGAAGCAGCTTTTTTCTGCACAGCTGCCAGCTGCTGATCAGAGTTTCAAATCCATCATCCTCTCCTTCAATTACATAAATTTGTCAAAATTAGCTGTACATTATAAGAAGCATCCTTGCAAGAAAAGTACCAGAAGACATGAAAAGAATTGCTAATGGTTTCTTGAGGAAGTGAAGGGAATGTTACATTCCCTCTTTTTTATTGCTAATGAAATTGTAGTTGTGTTTTTGACATTACTGCTAGTAGTTATTAATAAGCATTTAATAGTTTACAGCTGCCACTCCCAAAGAAGCAGAGGAATGGGTACAGCAAGTCAGATTTGTAATTCAAGGTAAGCCAGCCAGTAGAGCAGTTGCCTTTATTGCCAATACTGCTTAGTGACAGTCGTTCTGTCCATTTACTTATCTGTCATGTTAGTACCTGTAGGATTCCCACATGCCCAAGTTTTGAGTAGCAAGTCCTAATTTTCAATTGTATTACAGCTTTTATATGACTTTTCTCTTTCTTCAAGATTTTTGCTTTTCTCCCAGAATACTATTTAGCTTGAAAGCACTCCCTCATATAAGCTCCTTCATATAAACTCTTTCTTACCCCTTGAACGGTGTAAAAAAAAATAAGCAGAATGTACTGGAAGGAGCAGGTCATAGAAGAATTGTTTCCATTTTGCATAAATTTCTGCTTAGGCATTCTTTTCCACTAGATGTTAACTTTTTAATCTGTTGTTACATAGATACAGGATCTAATGCTATTCCGGAGGAGGAGGAAGAGGAATATGATGATGTTGGACAAGCAAACAGTGACCCGATAGATGATAGCATTTATGAAGAAGTTAAAGGTATTGTTGAATTCTTTCTAACTGTGTGACTTGTGAACATTTTTTCTTCTCTTCTTCTAGTTTGATAACTGAGTGACTTAAAGGAAGTGAGTAAAGTAGCACGACAAATAAGACACTTTTAGATTTCAGATTTTGCTATGATATTAAAAAAAAAAGTCTTCAGTTCTGAGTGAGAGAACAGTTTTCTTTAGCAGGGGCTTCAAAATAGCACAGAATGTGTAAAAGTGAACTCAGGGGACCTTCAGCTCATTAACATTTTCTGGTATGTAATTTTTTTAAATTAAAAAATTGAAAAGCCTTACAGCTTTTTCCAGGAACATTCCCATTATTTCTTTTCTTTATTCATTTTGGCATTTGTATTAAGCAGAAGTTCTCTATCGTTCCAAATGTTACCAGCTTCTGCCTAAAACATGGTATTACAGTCCTGCAAGAAAGCAATGTGTTTGTTTGAAAAGACTCTGGAAATGAACCGCAAGGAAAGCAACATGAGTGTTGACACTGTTCTGTTTCATGTTTTCCAGCATGGCTATGATGAATCAGAAACTTTTTACTGAGGACTTTCCAATGTGGTCAAATGATTATGCCTTTAAATGTCCAACTGTATCTGTCAGATGACTAAACAAAAGAAAAGAGCTTGGCAAAAGTTCTTGATTATAGACATTTTAGTACTAGGAGAAAGATTGCTGTTCTTTATTAAATTTTAAGAAGCTGTGGAAAAAAGAATCAAATTTTCAGTTATCATTAGTTAACAAGTGATACGACGATTAATAATCACTTTGTATGAAATAGAGTTCTATACCCCTTGCTGTTTGGAGCAGTGCAATTATCAGCAATAATCTGAGAGGAAAAATGAGTTGTTTCATGTGGTGCTGACTAACTTTCTGTATCTATTAGAATTTCCTGACCACTGGAGAAAAGAATATTTTACACATTGTCTTGATTTTCAACTTCAGGTCATTTCAGTGAATAAAGGGTGAAAAAACAATTGTGTAATGAAAATGAGTACCATGAAATTATAAGATATTAATTGATATATCTTTAGGAGCTGTTTTTTTTGGTTGTTCCATATCTTTGAATTGTACCTAGATTATTTCAACACAGAATGCATGTTCTGCTGAAGTGACATGCAGTGTGTCATGCATGCTGAAAAAATCTCTGCGGTGAATATAAAAACTACATTGCTGGGCTTAATTTTATAGCTACAAGATACATCCAAACCTTATTACAGTGCTTTTTGGATGACGAAGTTCTTACAGAATGAGGTCTTGTATGCTTGCTTATGCTTTTGTTAAAAAAACTCTACATATATCCTGGGATAAATTGCTTTTTTTTTGAGCTTCAGTTACATTATCTGTTCATTTGAATGTCAGATAGTAAGTAGATTTGGAACAGTAACACATAAAATACTGGGAGAAGGGCATTAGTTAATATAGACTTTGAGTTCTTTGCTTCGAGCTCTGTCTTCAGTGAATTGCTTGCCTTGGTGTGATTCTGTAGGAAACTAGAGTATTTTCACTTACATCCCTTTTTTATGACAGTTTTTCTGGGAGCTGCTATCTTCTAATGTGGCTAATAAACCTGAAATGTAAAAACATCACAAAGAAAGGGTAGTTCAAGAAATTTAGTTTCAGCTTTTAGTTAATTTATTTCCCTGTGATCTTGGAGTATGCTTCATTTTCATATTATCAAGTAGAGATTATCTTCCTTTATCTCATGCTTTTTCCATCTCATCTATTTGAATAGTGAACTTCTCAGGAAGGATCATTTTAGTTCTTACAGTGGAGCTTTTAGTTTTGACTCCAATGTGTTGACATAATTAAGTAAAAATAAAGCATAAACTTGCAATATGTTTTAGGTGATTATTTAGTCCTTTTATCTTCCATAAATCTGCTTTAATAATCATATGCTTAAATGGAATTACAGACTTATGACTCTGAGGCCTTAGAGCAGTCCTTTTCTTCTTAATTCATATCATATTGAAGCGTGTTAGATGAAATGCCGGTTGATAAACCTCACAGGAGTAGGCTTTATTTGTTTCTTGTGTAGCTGTTCATCTAAACTTGATGGTAAAATAGTACATTCCAGTTTGGTTCATCTCCTTTAATTAGACCTGATTGGTTGCATTTAATTACACTTGGCTGTCCTTCCTATTTTCCCAGGTAAGTGAATTACACTTTCTTCCTTTCATGGTCAAAGGTGGAGCATCATTATCCCTGCTGTTACCTGGCATAATAATACAGAACAAATAAGAAAGCTGGAATGCCTGTTAAGAGAACAGAAAAAAATTATTTGTACAGCTGCAAAGCTATGCTAAGCTCTGGAATGCAGAAGGCAAACATGCTAGATCCTTGTGTAGAGGGAGAAGAAATTAATCTCCACTTTGTTTTTATCCTCAAAGCATATTCACGTTAGAGGATTCTAATCCCCTGTTTTCACAGATCCACTAGCTTTATAACTATTGAATTTCAGGTGCATAGCTCATTATACTGTGTTATCATTTATTTGGCTATAATTTGCATTTTCTCAAGTAAGTAAAATTTTGCATTTCTGTGGTTTTCCAGTGTTTTTATGCCAGCATTTCAGAAGAAAATTAAGCCAGTTCAATTGATAATATTTGGTTTGGCATTTGAATAAAGAGTTTTTGTATTAAAAAAAGCATATCGATATTTTTGCATGGTTTTGAAAATTGGGAAATTTTGAGAACTGTAGCAGTAATCACGACCGACACTGTATTCTCTAGCTATCTCATTGCTTAGCTATTTTTTTTTCCTGCTTGTGACAGAGACAGTGTGGATGAATTTTACAGGCAGAAGCTGGATATGCTCAAACCAGTATCCAGAATGCCAACAGACTATTAGCCTAAAGCACAGATTTCAGTGGTATACACCATGTACTGTCTGCTGGCAGCTTGATAGCTGGGAGGGCTACAAAGAGATGTAGGAAATTTAATCTTTTGATCTGTTAAGTCACTTTCTTCTTTAATAGCCCATACAAAGTCATATTTATCATGGAAGGATAATTTTCATGGTTCTCAGTATTAATCAGTGTTTTGCTGTGGTTATTCAGGTAAAGTAAAAAAACCATCAGAACTTTCAAAGAATTCCCAATCTGTAAAACTTCCCTTAGAAGATTCTTCAGGAAAAGAAATCTTTATGCTGTCTTCAGCAAACTAGGCTCTAGTCTTTTTGGTTTTTAATAAAATAATGGAGGAAAACTTGGCTAAGCAAAATGTAAAATTTCGTTAGTAAAGGACCATTTTTCTTAATTAGCTTTATTTTCTACCTTAGTCACTATATATAATTTTGCACTCCACAGCTGAATGTTACAAGCTGTAACATAGCTTCTGAAACTGTAGTATTAAATAACTCTGTGTTCTGGGTGGAGCTAAATAGATGCATAGAGTTTCTAGCTTAGTGGGATTTTAAACAATGGAATTGTCCTTGTCATAAAACAGAACATGTGCCAGCTTTAAAGTTGTTCCCGTCTGTTACAGCCCTTGAAGACAGAATTTTTTTATTAACTTGAGGTTTCAGTGACATAGTTTTAAGGGCCTTTAGTATTGTCTTCTGTGGTTTCGCATCTGTGTGAAGCACATACCCAAAACTGCAATGCCAACTACTGCCTTCCCCCTTAATCCTGTCTTCAAACTCAGCTCAGTTTTTCTGCTGTCTACCGCACTCTGGCCCAATAGGAAAAAAAGAGGTGTTAATCTAAGCTAACATACTTATTTCCAATTTTGTGTTGGCTTTTTTATTTTGTTCTCTTTCTCCTCACAAACTTGCATTATAGCAGTACTTTCCATGGTATGCAGTATAATTTCCATTAAAATCATTCTAGAGATAAGTTTTGATTCTTATTTTGGTGGTGCTTATTTGCTGCATGGATGTAAAACTCCCTTTACAGAGCCCTTACAGAGTGCATGAGGTTGTAAATCCTGAAGCCCTGTAATGTGGCACATGACTGGCATTGGGGCTTAGCCTGCCCATAACACAGAGAACTTTCAGGTGAGAAAGAGGTGAGGATGGTGAGATTCAGTGCTGTGATGATCTCCAGCCGATACAACTTGCATCAGTTCTTAGTGTTTGGTAAATTAAACTTGAGGATTGATTTAGTCTCCGACTGAGCACAGGATGATGGGAATGGAAACCTGGTGTTTGTCTTTTGATTCCTTTTATCAGTCTTCTGCCAAACTGTTTGGTCAAACCCAGGTTTCTGGGCAATAATTCTGTTTTGCAGCATGGTTGGAAGCTTAGGTAGGGAAACTGTAACTAAGGCAAAGCTCAGGGAAAGGTAAGAAATGTCTTAACTTTCATGCAATGAGAAGTATGCTGTGCAAAAAATCACTTCAATTTGTTTACTTATTTTAAACAAGCATTTAAAATAGTTTAAAAATTATATTGATGTTGTTTCAGAACATTTCTGACATTGAATATGGAGGTAGAGAATGAACATCCTGTTTCTTTCTTATGATTGTCTCCTTAAGCAGCTTTCATGGTTTATTTTTTTCTAACAGTAAACTGCTGCAGTTAGGCAGCATAACAATGCCATCTTCTTGCTGGACTGCTACAGTTTTGAACAAACAACTTCTTTTATGATGTTTACCCTTTTCATGAGCATGAGGGTGGGGGAGGGAAAAGAACATGTTCTCCAATTTACCTCTTCTTGGAAAGAAGTAAGGATTATTTAGTGGAGTTTAAGTTTCATCTGTCAGTCATGAACACTCATGGCATATATTTGTTTTCTCAAGATATAATGTCATATATATTGACTTCTTGACACTAGAAGTGAAGATTTTACAGCACTGTGTTAATGAAAATTCTTTTTCAGGACACTTTTGTTTCTTACAGCACAGTCAGGGTATGTGGGCCAAAACACAGCGTTTGGTGCCAAGCAGTGCCAGGTGTGCATTACAGCTGCACAATCAGTTCCTAAAACCAGTACGCTTAAAGAAGAAACTGTTAATTTGCCCTTGCAAACCAGAAGAGTAGGTTTAAGTCAGCAGAGACATGGGTGATTATGGAGTCTGAGATGTTACCTGTGATCATTGCTGCTAAGTCATTAGATTACATATCTTGGCACATGGTCCAAATTCCTCGCAGTGTTTATAGCTTGCCTTCGGTAGTTAGGGAATTCTTTAGTTCTCGTCCAGAAGTTGTATATAATGCTGATGTGCTGTCATTTTTTTTCCACAGAAAGAATTCTAAGTGCTTTTAATTAGCAAATGATTTCAAAGTATAATATATAAGAAGGGTCAGGAATAATTGAAGTTGAAAAAACTTGTGTGTAGGATCTGCATTTTTGAGGACAGCACTAAAGATAAGTTTTCAAAGTAATTTCTGAAAGTTTTTTTGAATAATTTCCATGAAAACACCTTTCAGATTCAAGAACACAGCAATGGACTTTTTTCTTTTAAAACAGTGAGGATTCTACAATATTTTTTCCAAGAATATAATCTCAGACTTCTTAAGAAGTATTTTTCACTTATTTAGTCAACATGCTATTGTATAAATGGAGTATTTTTGCACATACTTTCTTGCTGATAGGTGAAGTACCAGAATAAGGATAAGGAGGTGCTACAGTGTTCTCACTCAGCTGTAATTCAAAAGCAATTGAAGCAATACAAGAACAGTGAAAAGCAGATGTGAACTATGAATTAGTGTAGAGAGTAATAAAGGAAGAAATTTATTTTTTAGGTCCAAGACGTGTTGTTTTGTTGTCTTGATCACTGGGATTTGGAATCTGCTAAGTGTCAGACATGAAAATGATTGAAAAACAATCTCTTTTAACTGGATATTGTTGAATCCCAGCAGCTTTGATGAAATGGAGCCGTGTCAGAATTCTGTCACTCTGGGTTTTGAGGCAATACTCTTATGAGATTTATATTTGCCTTGAAGTTATCCTTCAGCTAGTACTAAATGTTCACAGAGACATGAGTTACTAATTCAGAAAAGTATTTAAAGACATTGCATCCACAAGGTGGTTAGGAACTTGATACCTGGACCTCAGCTTTTGTCTGCAACAAGAGCTTGGGCATTATCTTCAATTACTGTAATTCTACATCTAAAGAGGGAGCCCTTCTTTCCATTGATGTTGGGTGTCAGTGATGGAAGAGGAGGTAAGACAATCTGGTGTAGCTGAAAAGAATGAGATGTTCATTGAGTGGGAAGTGGCAGGTCTTTGTGAGGAAAAATAAGGTTCACAGGCTCTTCTGCATTTCTTTTAATGTGAGTATAAAGTGGCCGTCTGTGAACAACAGGTGGCCCATAGCTGTCAGAAAGCCTACTGTCCATGGTGCAATTCACCTTCTGCTCCTTCATCACACACACTTCTGCAAAAGTCGGGAGGCCAGTAAAAGTGGAACAATAACTGAGTATTCATATTTCGTCTGATTTGCATTTGAGAGGTATATGGACTGATTGGACTCAGGATGGGTCTGATAATGTTCTATATTTATATTTTATTCAGTGATATACCTCTGCTGCAAAACATTTGGTCAGTTGTGAGTTTCAAAGCAGCCAATTACAGTATCTCCAATAAATGGAAAGTGTGGGCTATTAAGGATAGCTATTTGTTCTTCTCTCTTGGAACTGCATGAGAAACCTCATAGTTTCAGGCTTCATAGATTTCAGAGTTTACAGGTGGAGAAAATAGAAGTGATTTTCCTGATGTTGTGGTCAACTGTTAGAATACACTGAAGTAGTTCATGTGGGAAAGGCTGTGTTTATTGAAGTTTCATGTTAGCAAATGCTGGATTTTATTTATGTATTTCAGACTTTAAAAGAGAAGTACCGTAAAATCCAATCAGAACAAAAACCCAAGCCAAAGCTGACAAAAAATACACCACTAAAAACACTGTTGTCTAGTGGCATTTTAAAACTTACTTGCTCAAAATTAGAAGGCATATCAAAAATGCAAGTATTTTTAATCATACTTTTCTATGTTTAAAGAACTCCTTCAAAAAGTAATTAGATCACAACTTACTGAAATGAATTTACTTATGGAAAGAAGATGTTTTATTGAAGGTACTGGTCAGTAATTTTGATTCTGTTTTCAGTGTACCCGCATTAAACAATGACTCTGTTGATTTGTAAAACCAGTCTGATGTGAACAGTATGTGACAGAAACTGTTTGTTATTAAGAGATAGAATCCTGTCTTAGAAAAACTTGTCATCCTGGCAAGAAAAAAGGTCACACAAAATAATTTTATTTGTATCATAGTTTTTTCAGTGTTGACTCTGTTCTGGCAGCTGGCTTCATGTTAAATGTAAAAAAAGCTTTGTTATGCATGCATGTCTTCAATGGGTTGTAGACACAAAGTATTTTCCTTTGAAAGCAAAGTTTTCTATGGTGGCACTGTTTTTATTTAATTCAGAAGCAGTGGAATACACTTTATCCAAGCATTCAAAAAAAATATCTTGTTATGTGAGATAGGTTATTAAGCATAAATTTGAGGAGTTGCTGCAGTTTATTGAGTTAGAAATAAAATGTAAATTTTATTATATATATTTATGAAAATAGAAATAAGTATTGGCTCTGTTCTACTGCTTGGGTATAAGTGTGATAAATACTATATAGATAGTATATAGATAGTATATATATATATACTATATAGATAGTATATATACTATATAGATAGTATATAGTTAGATCAAAGAACCTTAATTTTTTGAATTTGTGATGAATGACTGCATATCAGGCTATTAAAACCATTAGATAGAGTATTTTGAGAAATGAGCAACCAGAGGTTATATGGTGCCTCAGGCTATCGCTTCTCAACTTTTCTGGTTTCCACAAGGTAGCTATTAAAGAACCATAATTTGTACAACTGAATTCTCAAATAAGACCCAGCAAGGTGGGCTCTAAAGGCTGAATTAATCATTCTGTTACTGTAGATACAAATATCTGATTTGAATTTTTCAGCCTTAAGAAATGCATCACCATAAAACCTTCTGTAAATGTCTTTTCCTTTCAGTTTGCTACTCACTTTTCTTCCCACTCTCTTCAAAATAGAGGAATTAACCAAAGAAAATACTACCAATTAACCAGAGCTTCGTGAATTTTTCTGGCTGTATGTATGTATGGCTGATTTGTTTGTGTGTTGCAGTGTACTGTGTTTGCAATAGTTGTCATGCTTAGTTTACACGTATATAAAGCAGGTAACACAGGAAAAGGCTGCTTGTTTCCTTGTCTCGGCTGCTGCTCCCTGGGCTGGCTACGAGTTTTTGAAAGAAACAGGATGGTTGCTCCTAGGAAAGGAAAATAGTCAGCAGGGTCCAGCTCCTGGACCACATGGTGGACCGGGCAGGGAGGACAAGATGTCGCAGTCTGCTGTGCCCTAGAGGCAACAGAGGGATGCTCCAGGGAAGTGCAGGGTGCAGGCACACAGGTAAGCTTCAGCAGCAAAGGGCGGAATCTTTTCTTAAGAAGCCAGAAGAGACTGAGGAAAGTTTTTTGGCAAGTCAGTGATATTTGTGTTAAATGGCAAGAGAGGACAGTCTTCTTATCCAGAAAGGGCATGCTTGTCACAGTGGATGTTTTGTTTCAGTCCTTTTTTTGAAGTCCTAACTTTTCCTTGCAGATCTTATTTTCCTCCACCTAAAACCCTCTGTGTTTTAATAAAAACTAGTTTAGAATCTCTGGTATTTACAATATCCTTGAAGAAGATGTTCCAATATTTCCATCTTTGGGTTGTGGAAGCGTTCTGTCTTAGCAGTCTGTATCAATTACTCTGTCCTTGAGTCTTATCATAGAACTGGGGATCAAAGGAAGGAATTGCATTTTCAAAAGAAAGCATTATCTACCGGAAAGCCTGTGGATCCTAGCGTGAGGGTCGTGCTTCCGTTGTCCTAAAATATACTAACTGAATTTATCTTGTTTGCATACCTCTCTCAAATTTTACTTCCTTAAAAATTAAGAATAAATAAATTGAGAAGAAATACTTTGGTGCGAGGATGGTGAGGCACCGGAGCAGGTTGTCCAGAGAAGCTGTAGATGTCCCACATCGCTGGAAGTGTGTTAGGGTGGGTTATGTGCAGCTTTGAGGAACCTGATCCAGTGGAAGCTGTCCCCGCCCATGGCACGGGTGTTGGAATTAGATTATCTTAGAGACTATTCCTAATCCGAATGATTGTATGATTCTCTGATAAGAAGTGACACGTTTCCATCAGTAGATGTTGAACAGCAATTTCAGATAATTCAGTAAACAAAAGTTCAAGATGGGTATGGTTTTGTTATCACTTCCATACAGGTCATAAGACCTGTATAAACCTGGATAAATTGCCTATCTCAGACATACAGGAAGTGCTCTTACAGTGCACCTGGGACTGTGTTGTGTTTCTGGCAGTCCAAAAGCACCATCTTGGAGTGAATTCTAGTAGTATGGAACTCCAGAAACCACGGGTTCTTTTGAGATACAACTGCATGCCAATCCCACACTGACCTGGGGAGCTGCCTGGGGAGCAGTTGTCATCTCCTGCATATGAATTATTGCCACGTCCCAGTGTCCTGCCTCTTCTCTCTGGGGTGCATTGTGGTTTGTGGTGTGAAGAGCCAGTAAGATCTGACATCCAGAGTGGTGGCTCCCAGTATGGACCAGTATGAGAATTGAAGAATGGGATAGCATTTGTAGAGATTAATATGGGACTGTTATCACAAATGTGGTACTTGTACAGTCTGCATTGCAACTATAATTTTCTGCATATTTCTGATTTAAGCTGATAGTAGTGAATCATAGCAATAACATTTTCACTTCATTTCATCATTTTAGTTGGAGAAAGGATTTAGTGTAGTTGACATAATTTCGTTTAATGGCCTGGCCCATAAACAGTGGGAAATAGCAGTAGTGTGGGTTTGTTATTTTCAATGAAAATACCCAAAGGGTGAAAACTGCTGAATTTTTTTTGTCAGTGTGCAGTTAGTGATCAACACAGGGAATGCAAAAATGTCCTGGTATAGCATTTTTAAAGGAGTTACAAGAGAAGCATCTGGGAGCCAGACTTTGCTTGTGGAAACATGCCAACAACTGTATTGTGTTTCATTTCACTGACATGAGCTATGCCTTGCCTTTTGTCCCTTTTTTGAGTAAGTTCAGGAATCATACTATAAATTTGAATACATTAACCTTGCAGATTATTATAGGATATTATGTGGTTTAAGCAAGATGCTCTATGAAATGTATGTATGTAAATTTTATGTCAAGTCCCATTTGTCATAATTAAGAATATGTAGTTTTCAGAAATGGCTTTTAAATTTAAGACTTGCTGCTGATCAATGATTATGAGAAACTTTACTTGACATTTACAGACTTTTTCTATCATATAAATTTGAGCTTGAGAAATATAACAGCTGTACATGGTTGTCAAATAACACTGTAGTACAGAGTTATACGGTATAGATTAGTTAATTGAATATTTGATTGCTAAATGTATTTACATTGGGAACTATTTATACTTTCTATGTAGATTTTAATAGCCACCACATTTATTTTAGGAAAACATTTTAATTAGAAGGTTTATAAAATGTCATGTTGAACACTTAATTTATTTACATAGCTAAGAGCTATTACAGGTTGAGAGAACAAACAAATTCATTTTAGTTACAGTGAATTCATATAAATCTTTATTCTGTTTAGAAGAATATTCTTATGTACATGCCACATGTATTTAGGCCAGCAATCTCTAGCACAGATTCCTGTGGACCTACAATAGAACCATGGAATAAACTTAAAAATTATTGTTTGTTTTGTCCCTTTGAGAAACTAATTTGCGTTCTGTCCAATAATTGCAACTACTTTTTTTTTTTTTGCTAGGGTGATGGGGAACAGAGAAGAAAGCATTTTTTGTTAATCAGACAAATAATTAGATGAGCATGTAGAAACATTAAAATCCAAAAGATTTTCCTCCACATTGTTGAGACCTGTTAAGAGTAGAGTTATGAAATATTTATTCTTTCTTTAAATGTTTAAGTATGGATTTATGTAGGATGCCTGTGGCCTCAATTTGGGATGCCAAAATTGAGGCTTTAGGAACAATTTTGGAAGTAGAGCCAATTGGAATTTAGCATGAAACTTTATCTTAAGAGATGCTTCTGTTCAGGTGTGGGAGTTGTGTCCTAATATCTTGATCAAAAAAGTAAAGGTAAGATTTAAAAAAGTATCTAGTAAGACTTAAGGAAGTTGTACTGAGCTGTATTTTGTAATCACTTACAAAATTTTCACCTTCTATGATGGCCCATCAAACAATTTTTTGATTTCTGAGTTTAATATATCCTGACCAGTTCACTCAGCATATAGGATTAGACAAATACTTGATTTCTGACCAAAAAATCCCATAACAGACTTTATTTGTAAATACAAAGTGGCTGTGAATATGAAAATGGGAAATCAATGAATGAGTTTCTGGAAGTGGATCTCTATAATTTCTTTTTTTCTTCATTGCAATAATTGTGTGCATATCCACGATGAACTTGCTTGTGATGACCTTTATCTTTTCTCTTGAGAAGAATTACTATTATCAGGTCTTTCTTCATGAGGAAATAAAAAGGTCAGTGCAAAAGCCATCTCCTATTTCTATGCAGTGCACATTGCACTTCGGCATATTTATATTGAATTTTATTAATAATAATTATATAATTTTGTCAAATAAATATTAATATCGCAAAATTAGGATTTCTAAGTGTGTGACAGTGTTCACAGGGGTCTCAGGATGAGGGAAGAGACGAGGATCTGACTCCATGTTTCAGAAGGTTTGATTTATTATTTTATGATATATATTACATTAAAACTATACTAAAAGAATAGAAGAAAGGATTTCATCAGAAGGCTAGCTAAGACTAGAAAGCAAAGAATGATAACAAAAGCTTCTGTCTCGGACACAGAGTCTGAGCCAGCTGACCGTGATTGGCCATTAATTACAAATAACCAACATGAGCTAATCACAGATCCACCTCTTGCATTCCATGGCAGCACATAACCATTGTTTACATTTTGTTCCTGAGGCCTCTCAGCTTCTCAGGAGGAAAAATCCTAAGGAAAGGATTTTCCGTAAAAGATGTCTGTGACATACATGGTTTTCCCTGGTAGGTACTCCTGCTTTTTCTCCCTTTTTGCTATCTCCTCTCCTCCAAAGCTTGCTATTGGTGTAACTGAGATTTGACGTGCTTCTCTTTCTCCTAGTTCTGTCAGACTAGCAATTTTTTTCCTACTTTAACTTGGAATTGAAAAACTCTTAATTATTTTGCATCTATGTTACCCCCCCCCCCAAAAAAAAAAAAAAAGGAATGTAGAGTATGTAAAAAGATTTAGAAGATTCTCTTTGATTTGATTTGATTTGATTTTAATCAGAGATTTTAGGTTATTTGTTGTTTGGAAGACTAGTGCAAGGAAGTGGCCAACCAAATTGAATTGAGCTGTCACTCAAAATATGACTGAAGATTGCTTATTTGCAAGGAGAGCTCCAAGCAGGAAGCTGAGTTCATGAAATCTTAATATATTCATAACTGGAACTGGGAATTGCCTGCACCTCTGTGGATTATTCACTTGTCTCTGTGAATATATTCTGTTTGGTCGTTCAGGTGACTGAGAATATTTTTTCCTCCCATTTTGACAGTTTTTTCTTAAAATCTGAAGGGCCTTGTAAAGCCCTGGAACAGCCACTTTCATACTAACAACTTCTGTGTTTGGTAAATGTACAAAATTGTGGGATCTGAAGAGGATATTGGCTGTGACTACAGAATGGGGCAAAGGCAGGCAAGCAAAGTTACTGGAATATTTGGTACAGGGGAAAGGAAAGAAAAAGAAAGAGGAAAGGTGCTAACATATATTTAGGTCTCAGCAACTAGAAAAGTAAGTAAAGCATAGCATTCTCCTAGATTTCATGAAAATTGGTAAAAGACTCACAGTAAAGTGTGAAGATTCACTTTGCAACAACTATGAATGGCATTTGCCAAAAATGTCTTTTAATTTTTTTTTTTATTTTGTGTGTGTGAGTGTAGCTGTTTTTCCTCCAATGATGTGCTCTTTGATCACTTGTTTCTTGTTTTTTCCAGTAAAATAGTGAGAGGCCAAAAAATATCTTTCAGCTTTTAAAAATGTGATTTTTTAATCCATTGTGCTACTATAGTTCATGTGAATTCCTATGTGTGTGGTAATATAGGAAAAATATGGTGTCTTTTTCAGAAATGTATTTAGAAAGGGATACTTTTTTTTCTCTCAAACAGTTCTCCAAATATGCTCATTTCTTTCTGTTACTTCTCTCTGTTACTATTCTTCATAAGCAACAGTTACATCATCCAAATATTACTCTGTTCAACACTAGAGAATCACAGCCATAAAGTGTGTTTGCTAGTTGTCCTTAGTGGGACTGGGAATTGTTTGGTTTATTTTACTCTTTAGTTTAGCAATTGCTGTAACTCCAAAATACTTTTCTTGGTAAAGAGATGTTGTATCTGCTTTTTGGTTTTGGTTAAGCCAGACCACTGCATGTGCTAATATTCACTGGCTGGTGCCGCAGAAAGGCTGTTTTGAGAGAGTTTTTTTCTCCTGAAAATGTCTAAGTGACATTCCACTACTCCCATATGACTTCTCCTTCTCTTGCAGCAGTCATCCTGAGTTAATTTACAATAAAATCTACTAATCTTTTCTGTGAGGATGATGAGGTAACTTTCTCGAGGTCTTCTCAACAGGACGCAGTGCTTCACTTGTAGCTGAGCTGGCTGGTTTAGTTATTGCTTAGACAACTGGGAGTAACAGTGGTGCACAGTAGCACCTTTTAAAGATAAAAGGAGTGCAGCTGAGGGGGAAAAAAGTGCAGGATTTCTCAAGGAGTACAGGAAGCCTCACATCTGGAGACTTGGCAAGATCTGGACAAAACTGAGTAATTTGAGCTAATCCTTTTCTAGAAAGTCATTAGCTTCAGCTGTGTCATACGTGAGCTATTAAAATGCACAGGCCCTTTTAAACTGCTGCTGAACAGTTTAGTGTGGAGTACCAAAAGAGGCCAAATGTTGTTTCCTAGAAACCTGATCTAACTTTCTGAGTTAGAGCAGGGTGTTTGATGGAGCAATTTCCACAGATCCCATCTCTCCCAAAGTTATTTTGTTATTCCAGCCTTTTCACTTTGTAAAGCCAGTGCTACTTATTCAAGGCCATTGAGAAGTCAGGACATTGTTAATATTAACATCAGACTTCTCTTACTGTCTACTGGTTGGGAAGAGTGGTGTGTGTATTTAACCTTACTTTAGATAATGGTTGCTTTCAAAGAGCTGGTTAAAACTTGTGCAAAAGTGTTAGTAGGAGGTCCCGTCCAGTTTAGATGGTGGTATATTTAAATGAAACCTTTTGCCTCCATCTTGGAATCAGACTTGTATCACATGTGTTGGGAAAAATTTGGGTTAGGAATTGGCATGGGTTGTCGTCAACTAAAACTGAAGCCTCTCAGTATGCATATTATTTTTCTCTAAGCTGCATTTTTATATTGTTCATAACCCACAGATCTCTTTTTGTATTCTTTTGGGATACATTTCTGTACTGACTGTTTCTCATCATATTTCTGAACGCAATGATGACCATTTAGTCAGATGCAACTTCTGCTTCTGCTGACATATGTTGATGTCATCTTGTCTGCAATCCCAGTGTTTAGCCTGTGTTTGGGTGACCTGTTTCTATCATCTGCTTGTGTTGTGGAAATTGTTTTTTTTTACACTCAAGTTTGCCACGTAGGAATACAACTTTTTTTGTTTGAGCAGTTGGGTGGCAACTGGCTGACCCATAGAAGTAGCAATAAAATGTCCTCTCTTCTGTCATGGTAAGAAATTCTCGCATTTATAATCTCTTCTCTAGCAGCCAACTTGTTTCCCACTTCTCTCACTGTCCTGGAGGCATTTTCCTTCTCAAACCATGCACTGTTGTATAGTCAGGTGGAGCTTTAATAAAACAAGAGTACTCCCCCTCTCTGCTGCCCCCCAAGAACTCACACTATGGCTAGACAATAGCACCTTCAGCAGCCTGTTCCAAACTGTTTTGTTATTTACAGAGTACATCAGGCTGCTAATGGTGAGGTGAAATGTCAAGAAGCTTTGTGTAAATCTTCCAGTAAACTGCCATGTCCCAGAGGAGCTGGGGGAAAGGGATAAATCTTTGGGAATATTGGAGGATTATCAAAGTTGGAGTTTTGCTAATTGCATTTGAAGAGCTCTTTGAATAGAGAGATCTCTCCCATACATAATGGGTGGATCTGGAGTCTAAAAGATACTAGAAATGAAAATCCCTGCCATTATAAATACACAAACCAAGGCAAGTAAGCCTACTAGATTTTCTATGAAGCTGCTTAGTCTAAAACACTCTAAGAGTTTGGGTGAAGTGTACAGGCCTGTACAAGTGAGAATGCTGCAGAGAACCCCATCCCCAAGGCTGGGTGGCACTGACCTCAGGTAGGGCAATTTGTTGGCCCTGCACAAAACAGGGCATTAGTACTTATCCTTTGACCCAGATGGTCACCAGACCTCACCACAAAGGCTAGCAGAAGATGTCAGTTTGGCCAGATTGTATAAACAATCTTCATAAATTTTGTGCATTTATTGCTGCTTCTCTGGAAATATTAAATGTTTCTCTGAACAAATACTCTTGTTTTTAAAAAATCTAATTCTTGCTAATTAAAAAAAAAAGTAACTGGGTTGATTTATATTTCTTATTAGGGTAATAATCCATCTGTTATGGGGGGTGGGTCAATTCATAAAACTGTAAATTCTGGAGAGAAATTATCTTGACTCTTTCCCATGGTAAGCATTTATTTGGGTTTGAGATTTCTTGTTTGCATTTGTGTGGAGTCTTATTTGGCAGCAAAAAAGCAGCGTGGAGGAGTAATACTCTTGGTGTTAACATGCCATTATTTCTTTTACTTCTTCTTGGGCAGAACAGTGTAGACCTGTGATAATCAGTGTCACCAGAGTTCATGTACACACCTGTTTTTTTTTGCATGCATCTGTTCTCCCTGCCAAGTACAATAGTAAAGACACTGTGTAGTTTTTTAAATTGTTTATTTAATAATAAATTTTTTGTGGGGTGTCTGTCTTACAAGACTTGTTTGTATGCTTATAACCTTCTGACACTACAGTGAGATTTCAAATGAAGAGACATGAATGTGCGTTACAAGTGTGTGATTGCTTGTATCATTATGAATTAGATGAAAAATTAGTTCACTGCAGTACTTTTTATCTGAACTGATCAAAACATCTTCCAGTCATGTTGCTAACAATATGTGATAGGAATAATAACTTCACTTGTTGTTGTGTTCCGTGCTGCAGCCGAGAGGCATGTAAATACAAGCTGCTTATTTGCAAGAAACTTCCAGATTTGCAATATGATTGCTATGGAAACCACACAATGAAAAGCTTATAACCATCTGTGTGGTTTGGTAGATTTTGCTGCATAGCTGAGCTGGTTTTGTTTACTGTAATCAAAGCATTGAATAGAATACATTAACTCACAAACTGGGATTATTCAAGGTGTAAACTAGTATTGTGCAATGAGAATGTGTCAGAAACGATAAGGCAATAGAATACCAAATAATAACAGCATTACATTAGAATCTAATGTAAAAAGATGGTTAAGTAACATGTTAGTAGAGGAAACTGCTAAATTTATGCATGTTTATCATGGAGATACCACATTCCATTGGAGGAATGCACTGTTCAAGCCAAACTTATCCATTTTATACTTAAGTAGTCCAGTCTTTTTCCCTTCCTCCCTTTAATGGATTTATTTAAAAAAAAAAACTCAGCAAATGTAGGGTTCATTGTTCACTTTTAAAATTTTGTAGATGGTAGAATCATGTGATTAGGTGATTATTTTTCTGTTTTTTCTTCAAACTGCAAATTAAATTAGTAAATTATTTTTAACAACTTTAATGTACTAACTGAAGAAAACCTTTAACAAATATAGTTAGTTCCTTGTTGCATTGTCACAAGAATTTTGTAGGTTGTTTGCCATTAAGGTCTCTAAGTATCAGCATAGTATGGAACATAATCTGTATCTCAGGAGTTCTTAGGATCTACAGCTCTGGAAGAGTTCATTGGTTTGGTTAGTGTGGATTAGTCTCATTTTGACATAGTGAGAAGGTGGAAAAGAGTATTTTCTCTCTGCAGTGATAGTGATGGTGTGAAGAAGATGTACAGATGAAAAACTGGAACAGATTATTTTAAAGGTATGCATGACTCCTTATACACAGTATCTTAAAAAAAACCAGAAGTCTTTCTACGGTATTTTTAAATTTAATTTTTAATCTTTTGAATCTGTGCCATGTTGCAACACAAAGTTATGCATGTTGCATCAGACTGGAGCTGTAATTCCCGAGGTAATCGAGGTTGCTGTGTTTAAAGGACACCGCCTGCACATAGTTACTGCTTCAGGCCATAATATCACAAAACATGAGTTAAGAGCCACAGGTTCTCTTTTACTACCCTAAGCCAAGCCTACTACAACTGCTCCACTCTGAACATGATTGCATTAGCAAACAGTGTGAACTATTTGCAACAGATTCATAAAGCAGAGGTTTGTGTCAAGGACCTGATGTTTGTTGTGCATGTTTCAGAGGAGGTTTCCTATGCAGTTGCTTCAGCCTGATACCATGGACTGAATGCCCATTAGCAGCTGGACCTTGTCCACCATGCTTCTGGAGTGCCTCTTCCAGTCTAATTGTACCTGAAACTTTGTCCTCTCTGTCACAACTCTGTAGTGTAAAAGCAAGGTGGGATGAATGGGGATGGTTGAGATCCAAATCAGTATGCAAATATGGTGAGTTTTTTGCTTGACTTGGACACTTTTTGGAATTCAAAGAGCTTTGATTTAGACATTTTCATCTCTTCAGATGTGGATCTGGTCAACTCTTTGTTTCTAGGAAATAAATATTTCAGAAGAATACATATATTCTAAATATTTTCTGTGAAATCACAATGCAGTTTACATGTATTCAGCAGTCCCTTTAAAAAAGTCTCTTCAAACCTCTGCTGCTGCATTACTTTAGTTGAGATACCCTCTACTGGAGTCAGTCCTCAGTTTAAACTGGTCTGATGCCCATGACAAGTGATAGAGTTTAAATCCATAGGACATTCAACACAGCAAGTGTTTTAGGTCCAAACATTCAGTAACAGGTAATATTAACATCTCATGAAAGAATAATATGATAGCGTGTGTGTTGGATGAGGGTGTTTTTTTCTGGGAAAAGGGAGAAATTCTAGAAAATGTGACTGATACTGGGGTACTACTCGCTGTGAGGGGCGTAACTGTGGTAGGGAACCCACAGAATGACAGTGCCTCCTAGTGCTCTGGACAGCACATAGGGATGAACTTTTGCCATTTATGCTCCAATTGTGAGTTCTTAAAATAAACAGATGAGCATACTTGGAAATGTGTGACAAATGTTAATGCCAAGTAGGGGAATACATTTGAAATCTGAATGCAGTACATAGTTTAGAGTGTTTTGTGTGTATTACAGCTTCAGATTTCTCCTGATCTATTGGTAGGATTTTTTTTTTCTGGTTCTTTTTCCACCCCACCTTGGCTTAAAAAATAGCCTATATTAATCTTTACCAGATTTTTAACTAGTCAAGATTCAAGAACAAAAAATCTTGCTGGCTTAGTAGGGCAGAATTTCAAAGCTCTCTGTAGAGTGAATCTTATGTTCTAATTGTAATATTTGTAGGACTGTGTATAGAGGTTAGCAGCAATTATGCATACTCATTCCAACAGGTCTACTCTTGTGCTTTAAACATCTGCTTTAATGTTTGCAGGAGCAGTCTTGTGGGTAGGTTAAATTTTTACAAGGTTAAAAAATCCTTTGAACTTTTGATATAAAATTCACTCTTTGTCAAAGTAAATGGGCAATTACATAAGAGTTTCACAATGAGGAACATTTTAAACACTGTGAGTGATTCATCTGTTGTCTCTCATTAGTAAAATATCAAAACTAGTTGCTGAAATAAGTGTATCTTAAAAAGAAGCTTGACTATCTGTATATGATGTGATGAGTAGCAAAGTCAGAGAATTTAAATGTATTAAAAGTCCAATTCATGTTTGAGAAGTGGGTTTATCAATAGACTATTTCCTCATTCAGTACAGCAGCCTTGTCAGTTTTGATATATTGTAAATGCCAAGATAAATTTGTTTCTACTTCCTTATGAACCTAAAGACGGGATACAGCTAAAAGTTTATTCCCCTTTTTTACATCATCAACAGAATTGTCGACTGGGAAAATACAAGGAGCAGATCTGGTATCCCTGTACTGGGAAATGTGAGGACCAGATCTGATGTCCCTGTACTGAGTAGAGTGTGGATTTACTGAAGTGAGGGTCTGGACTTCAGAGAGTTCAATGTCTGTGCCAGACAGGGAGGATGGAGCACATCTTTCGAGTTTGCCTGTGGGGATTTCAGACTGTTCCAAGCCTGCTAGCCAGAAAACATGCTTTAGAGCTGATCACTGCCAGGTTTTCTCTTTTCTTGTCTCCTAAACTTGCCCTAAGTCATTTGATAGAGTCTGGCTTGCTTAAAACATGGTCAGGCACAATGGGCAGGAGTAGTAAATGGCATAGTATCTGTAGTGGCTGTGTTCCCATCATGCAAGTGTTGAGCTACCGTGTCTGTAGGACAGTGTGGAAGGTAAGACTTCATCTGCGTTTGTTGCATACTGCTCTCTACAACTGAGTTATTGCTTGGGCTGGGGATACTTTTTCACACCTTGGTTTCCTTTTCTTTATCCTTTTCTGGCAAGAAATGTATGCAGCAGTGTGGGAATGCTAATTATTAAAAGCTAGAAAAGTACTGTGTTTAGCCTTCTGATCTGAGTTCTTGCACCTGCGAAAATACTGTGTCCTTGGACATCTCTAAATGTGATAACAAAGAATCAGAGAAGCGTGAGAAAGTAGAATGCAAGACTGAAAGAATGAAGAAGAGTTAATGTTTAGCTTAACGAATAGAATACTTAAGTTACAAAATATGTATGAACTTATTAACACAATTATAAAAGTATGTAACCTAATCAATAAATTAAAGACTAATGATCATCACCCCTAAAATGTACACGTTTCCCCTTCACCTCCTCAAATAGTACTTTTCCTTAAATAAAACATTCCTTAAATATTGTATTTCTCCTTAAATAGTAACTTTTCTTTTAACACAGCAGAAGAGGACCCTCATTCTAATTGCCTCGGAATGACTGAAAATCAGCAGAACTGCAGCTCTATATGACTGCATTCAGACCAGAGTGAAAAGGGAAACAGATGTTCACAATTGAGATTTTGAAAGAAAGCTCTTGGAGTGTTTGGATGTATGGCGGAAACCACAGAAATAACAATGTTCCAACTTCTGTATAAGTGCAAAATAGTAAACAAGGCTTACAGTCTGGAAATGCAGAGTGTGTTTTTCAGGCTGATGTGGGCTGTAATTCCTGTCAGCTGAGGTGGCCCTTCAGAATTTCATTTGCAGTTATGTGTTTTGCAGAAGAACGTCTTTCTTCAAAAGCTGAAGTGCCAAGCAATGAGAGCCAGGAGGAAGTTACCACTGTTTCAGGTAATTAAAACCTTTGCTCTTTATTTTGTGTATACACTTTCTTTTTACCTTTATTTTCTTCTCTCTTCCATTTGCTGTTTTAAAATAATGTTTTTATAGCTCTGTAAAGCTGTCTTTTTTTTACCGGGTATGTGATGGCAGCAAAACTGCTTAAGCACCACTTAGGATGCATGAAAACCACTTGAGAAGGATTTATAAAGTAAGCCAATTTATACAAGGTATTCCTTCCTGAATTACTTTGTAATGACTCAATTAGCTTTCATTTCTGCACAAAGGAGATTTAGTTGCATAAATTAGCTTATCATCATTGAGGAAGTGTCACTGCTAAAGGACAGTTTATAGATACAACATGCAGTTGCTGTCAAACCTATAAGAATGTAATATAGACATCTGTGTATACTTTGTGCTTGAGCAGAACAGACTTCTGCCATTCAGAGACTAACAGGGGACAACAAGTTGCCCAAGGGACTGGCAATGTAGACGTCTCTGAAAAGGTCAACTTGACACAGGCTCTGACAATCGACCCAAAGCTCTGTCTTCTTTGATAAAAATCAGATAAACTTAAGACCACTAATTGATCTGCAGCCTGTTTAAATGTTGGCCATGCATATCTTCATTGCATATGATTACCAGAGAAAGCAAATGAATCAGGTAAGAAATGCCAGAGTCCAGTGACAGCAGCATAAAAATTGGAAAAGGACACAAATGCCCAGAAAGGCTGTGAAGGATATTCTCTCAGCTTTAGCTTGGCAAAGCGCCCTTGTGCTAATTATCTCTAGGACTGGAAAAATAACTGCATGCACCATGTAAAGTCACATAGCCAGGCAACTTTTCTTGATAGAAAGGTATTTCCAGTTATGCTTAAAAACAATATATTTTTGTGCTTCAAGGGCACAGACCTTTAGATAAACTATTGGTGATTTGACACAGCAAGTAGAGAAGACTCGCTTCTTATCAGACCTTACACCTTTGTGAGATCTGCTGCATTGTAACTGTGACCTGCGCTGACATGCAATCTGGCTCTCCTTCCCCCATTGCACATAATACACATAATTCTTTCAGGCCTGTCAAGGAAGGGGTGGGCAAGAAGAGTTCCTTTAGGAAGTAGCTCTGAAGTGCTCTTCCTGTTGCAACATGTGGAGAGGAAACAGAGGCCTGATTTCCTGACCCATACAGGAAAGCAGGAACAGGTTGCTGTGAGGAGTTTTGGGCTGCTTTTCTTGGAAAGGAAACAAGAGCCGAGCCATCAGATGCTGTTAGCATTGTGCTCTGCTAAAAACATGTGTAAAACAACATGACTCATTACAGCCTTAATATTTAGTACTCATTTAGACATTACTGTAATTATAAGAGTGTGTTGTCATAATGGAGCATGGGGTCAATCCAATTATAAAGTTGCCAACAGCATTTTTTTTTCCACTAATGTACCTTCCTGAAGTTCTAATTGGTCATACTTTTAAAAAACCAAAACCTTAGCATCTGCATTTTTGAAAAAAATTGATTGCTATGAGAACAGCCTTATCAGTCTTATTAGTATTTGTGTAATGTCATTGAAAATACCATAGCCGTTCCCCCCAGATGTCAGGTTCATTTCAAGCAATAGTTTTGTGATCTGATCTTACATAGTTCATTATTTAACACTGGAAATTTGTTTGACTTTTAGGGCTGAGTTGACATGAGTATTTCTGATAGGCATCGCATCATAAATACCTGACATGACTTGAGAATATTTTATGATTTTCTACACAAACAGTGCATACATTCTTAAGTTTAATTTATTGCCTTGCTTTACTAAACCTGAACTCAGAGAAAATAGTCTGCAAATTGTCTGCTCAAGCTCAGCTTGAACTCAAGCTGATTAGTGCAAAAAATTTTCTTTTTTTTCCTACTCTTTTCTTGCCATAGCATATTTCTACTTCAATTAACTTTCAGACTCGAGTTCTGTTTATTCTGTTCTTCTTGGTGCTGACTCTTGCTGCTGGATAGCTTTGCATTAACTGCTAGGGACCTAATAATTTAAAAATACCAAAGCACTGAAGAGTTTCAGTTATATAATATGGCTTGCTGGGTCTTTTTTGTTATAACTTTCTACCCATTATCATTTCCACAATCCTTATTTCAGTAAGTGTCTTTTTTTTTCTTTTTGCTTTATCAGTGTAAATACATTGATTTTTGGGTTTGATTGTAAGGAACAGAATAATGTTCCTTAAATATGTTTGATTTTAAGGAACAGAATAATGGAAGTGAGAAAGATTAAACCAAATATCTTGGAATGTATTAGAGTTTGAGTTTAAATAAATACCCTACTGTTGTTTTGCCCTTATTTTGTAAATTTCTGGCCTGCGCAATAAAGGGCAAGTAACAGGCATTTTTTTAAGTTTAGGACATCATCAGAATGAACAAATAACTGGATTCTTTAACACAGCTTGTCTTGTTTGGTGATTGAGACTCAAAACAGAGAGTCTAGATCACTTGTGTAAGCCACTCATTCTGGTAGCATTAATTTTGAACTTCAGCTGTACCTCCATCTATAAGCCTTCACGATGGTAAATATTGAGCATATAATTACCCAAAGGGGCTACAGTTTGAATTTTTCAAATGTTGTTAAATAATCTTCAAATCTGACACTATTAACTTTTGAAAAATCTTACCAAGAGTTGAAGAACATGAATCAGAATGGCAAGCTGTTTAATATACTAGGCAGTGGACCACAGTTGTTCATGGAAAACATTCACATGTATTCCTTCATTCCACAAGGAATGTGCAAGAAATTAATAAAACTCCTGGCTCTAAATCACTACCATAGTAGGGTTTGCTAACTTACATGTCATCAGCATTAAAATGGACGACTGAAACAAATCAGGCACAATCACATTTATCCTAATGTTTTATGTAGTGCATTTTCATATTTAGGTTGTAACTTTGATTTTGTTTTGGTCTGTTTAGTGTTCTGTCAGGTTTGTGCTCAGAAATGAGAATTGCAAAAATTGTCACAATGTAGGGGGCAGAAATTAACCTGCAGATTGCCTTAGGCTGCAGTGGGATAGCACACTTAAATCCCTCTGAAATATGTATTATTAATCTGTTTTTCAAGTTGTGGTGTGGTTTGGTTCTTCTTTTCTGTCTATTGTGGTTGTTAGACTATTATTATAATTTTCCCCCTTGAGCAATTCATGGGCATTCCTAAGTTTTAAACAGTCTAATATTTGAGATGCATGCTTTTTTCATTTTTTTTTTTACCTGAACTGTTCACCTTTCTTTCTTCAAGCACATATTGTCAGATGCCAGTATTTTTCAGTGAAATAAGCCTCTCTACTGTCAGAGAGGCTGGCAGCCATTGTTTTTTGATCTGTTAAAATAACTCTGAAGTGTTTCCATCCGTATATTGAACAAAAATATCCATTGTTCCTACTACCATTACTAGAAAAGCAGAGATGGCAGGAGTAAACCATGAAGAATTCTTTTTGGAAGAGTATTGATAACTATTGGATAGTAGTTCATCCAGGTAGCTGTCCTGGAATAGAAGAAGTATTTTCTGGAGAAACAACCTATCCAAAATCCTCTTCACCCATTTCTTGGGATTGGTAGTCTTCAAAGCAGTGGGTAGATAAAGCCAAACTCCTTTCTGCCCTCAGCTACACACTTAATGGTTTTTTATCATGTCTTATTTGTATTTCTGGCCAAGTGACCTTACCTTCAAAATGTAATGCGCTTCAGTTTAGCAGTTATGTTGTCATAGTATTTTTAAGGCATGCAACATTTTGAAGTGTTTGAGAATAGAGTGTAATTGTAACAGAGTAACACCAGCAAATCAATACCTTTTGAATTTGAACTGTAATGGGCGTGTAAGTTCTTGATGCTAAATCCATCTGTTTTCAGGTACTACATGTGTTTAAGAAGCTTCACATTATTTTGCTGCCATATAAATACCAAATTCCTTTACTCAGACCTCCTGGTTTTGTTTTATACCATTCTTCAGAGGCAATAAAAGGAAATTTGTCAAGGTCTTCTCAAACTGAAAGGGACCAAAGTAAGAATGAATGGGCTTGTGTTTTGCAGAGGTTTTTGCAGCCTATTTTTTTTTCTTCATTCTACACCTGAGTTTGTAAGCACTATGAATAATTTTATGAAGCCCTTTTCACGTTAGGTGTATAAAGTCTGAAGTTACATTTACAATTGTCTTTCATGTATAGGTAGTTACCCTTATAGAATATGGAGAAACTTGTGCTGATGGGCATGAGAAGGGATTTCAGATTTGAAATGAACACTTCTTGAAAGACCAGCATAGTTGTTCACAAACTTACACTGCCACTTTTTTCCATGTCTTTTGTTTCTGTGCTCCTGGTATACTGTATATATTTTTCTGAAAAATGTGGCTTTCTGATTAAAATAGCACTATCTTATGCTGAATTCACAGATGAGGGCACAGAGCCATGGTCAGTCTTTGGTCAGAATCTCCCTGTTGCAATAAACTTATTTTAAAATGCATCTTTCCAGTGTGTTCACATTATTAATTGAGTTGCTTTCCACTTTAAAACTTAATGAAATGCTTATGATGAACATAAAAGGAGAGACATGTCTCAGGCGCTGTTGGGTCCCTTCTGTTGCAACTCACTTAAGTGTTAACAGGAGTTACTTCAGGCACATAAAGGTAAGAGCAGAGCTCAAAGTGGTAAAGGTCACTGTGGGAAGTCATGATTTCTTTCAGTGATGTTCTGAAGAAGTAAAAGTCCTGAGTAATGTGTTTTAAACAAAATTAATAAGCCAACTGATGAAAGATTCGAGAGGTGGGATATACCAAAATAGTTCTTTTATTTTTTTTCTCATGTGGACTTACATTATTGTTTATGACACAGAGTTGGGAACTGTGATCTGTATAGTAAGAAATGACCAAGGAGAGATTCTGATTTAATATTTATCACAAATTAATTTTCTGCTAACCTGTGTTACTGTTTATAATTGTCTAATGCTAAATTGGTGAATAATGAGGTGAAAAATAGGAACGGCCAAAATTTGGAGGTGCAACATTTCAAACTGATTATGCCTTCATGTTAAAATGTCTGTGCATTTTAAAATAACTAAATCTCTTATTTCTGAATGATTGTGAGCTTTCATATGGGTATCAATTGTTGCTTTTTGGGGTGAGCACAGAAGAATTGGGGCCCCGGCAGCCAGAACGCCCCCTAGTGCTATGCAGCAAGTCATAGATCCTAATCACCAGTTTATGGAAAATTAAATGGTGGATAACTGGCATAGAAGCTTTGAGTTAAAGGTTGTGAATATTTAGCCTTATGACAGTATTGCCACCCAAACAAGATAGCACAGAACACAAGCTGAAATGGAGAAAGAGAAAACAAGCTCTTCTTGCTCATACAGAGAGTATTAAAATTCAAATCTAAGTATTTGCCAAAATAGAGAAGAAAACAAGTTGAATGCCACTATTCTTTTATAGTGTGATGCTTTCTATCTCCTTGATATTTTAGCAGGATTTTTTTTGTAATAAAATGAACCAATCATGGTTAAATTGTAAACTATAAATAATGGTGTACAGTGCTAATGACATGCAAATGTAACTGGTGTATGTTGGAATAACCAGCAAGCCTGCACTTCAAGGATCATATAACAAAACTAAGATGACAGCCTTGATCCAGCCAGTTCAGTGATATTTATGTTATCAGAATTAGAAGATAGCTTTCCAGTGATGTAAATTATTAGTACATATACATTCTGTCTGGTTAGTGTATACATAATGTAACCGGTCATCTTAGTGGTATTGCTTACATTCTTTATGCATTGACTCATCACACTCCATTCTCATGGAATTAAAAACAGGAAATAGTTTGCAGTGCAACAGAAGCACCCAGTGTATTTAACTGTGTGTGAGCGCTGTGTTTCAATAGATGTACTCTGTATTGTAAATGTATGACAAAGCATTTATTACTGTGTTATTGCCATATTACAGAGCAAAGAGTGCTAAATAATCAATCAGTTAATGGTCTGTATGGCAGCTTGAACACAGCACATCCATTGTGCTTATGCTGTTAGAAGGATGAGTTTATGACTGTAGTGTGGTTGCACGTTTAGCCAGGGCTTAATGTCCTAAACTGGAGCTGACACAAATATTTGTGAAATGCAGCTTCAGCAACAGTTTCCAAGTTCTCCAATATTTCAGAAGGAAGAATCAAGGATTATCTCAGAGGTTCTCAGAGAAGCTATTTAATTTTGTTGGAACAGGAGAGAGAGGGGGAGTGTATCACAAAATACTTTAGCTTCCTTTCACTGATCGTTATTAATTATTTTCTAGCAGTTTTTATCAGTTTCAAGTTGGGATACATATATGGCTTGCTAGAAATATACTGGCAGAGGAAAAATAGCTGCTTTAAGTTGCAGCTTTGAAAAATGCTTTGAAAACCTGTAGCTACATGTCTCTCAGTGATGCAACTTGCCGGTGAAGGGCTTGCACATTAAACTTATTTTTCACTTGCTTTCATGGCAGGAAGGAGCTGTTTCTGAAAAGAGGAATAAGAAATGTGTGCTAATAAATTGCTTTGTACTATTTGAAGGTTTAAAGAGTAACTTTAGTTATCCTCAACCTTGGTTGGTTTATAATTAGGTGCTGTTTTCTTTGCAGATAGCGAAAATACCGATTATGCCAATTTCTATCAAGGTTTGTGGGACTGCACAGGAGATGAAGCTGATGAGTTGACATTTAAACGTGGTGACGTTATTTACATTATCAGCAAGGTATGAGACACTGCTGGGGCTACGTGGTTGTAAAAAGAGAGCCATGGCACAAGGGCACATTCCCACAATTCTGTGGGGGGAAATTGGCACTCCCTTTCAAATCCTTTGTCGGTAATCAGATAGTCACTGCAATTAATTATTTTGTCAAATGAACTATAATCACAATTAAAACATAGCCATGTAACAGGAATTAACTTTAAAGCATGTTTATTTACGTGTTAGATCTTGGCTACTATTTGTTAACTGACTTAACAGGAGACAATGTACTTTCTGCTTGTAGAAGTTAACCTTGGAGAATTTTAAGTTATCTTGTGTGTTATGTTTTTTGTTTCCTGTTTTATATTCCTGACTCTGCTGATTCTGACTTTTTTGGGATCTTGCTACAGAAGATGGTTTGTTTTTTTGAACTATGCTTTCATCTTTGTATGTAGATTGTTACTGTTCTGAGAGCTCAGATTCCAAATTCATTTGCTCTGACAGATTTGGGCATTTTTTATTACATTTCTGTTTGCAAAGCAAATGAGAAATATAATTTCTCGCATCTGAATTAGCACTAAACGGTAAGGGCATGAAGTTTTGTTCTATGTTGATGTTAGTTAATTTTCACATTTTTTCTTGACCTCCCCAACACAAACAAAACCTCTGTTAAAATATATATATATATCACGGTCCATTGAAGTCTACCTCTGAACAATTAATCAGAGGAAATTTCTATTTCCCCCCCATATTAGAAAAAAAAACAAACCACTTTTAAAATTCTCAATGAAAAACACTACTTTATAAAATATGTGTCTATCTAATTGCTGTTCAGTGTAATTAGTACAAAAAATACTGTAGGTCACTGAAATACACAAGTAGGTGCGTGAAAGATAAAGGCATCTCTTTGTCCTAGTTTCAAATTAAGTTTTGTCACAATTGCTTTAAATCTTCTGTGATACCTTTAACTACATTTCTGGATAATAAATGCAACAGCTTCTGCTTTAAATAAATTTAAGATTTATGGATATAAGGATAGTCCTATATAAAAATATAGAAGATGTATTACTAATATTAATTTGACCATGTATGTCTTTTGAGGTATTTCATTGTCACTTAAACTAATAACTGAATTGCATTACTAAAGGCTGAATAAAGCTTGTGGATTGGGCAAACTTTCAAGCAGTTATTCAGCACTGAAGAATTGGACTAATTTAAAATAACCACTTCTTCCCCCTCTCACTCCCCCGCAAAAGCCCATGAGTGAATGGATTCCGCTGTATGAGTTTGGCCTCTTTGTGGGTTGTGCTCTTCGGGTACATTATGGCAACTATAAAATCTTAATCTTCAGCTTGTAGGTGAAAAAAATTGTTCGCTACTCCTTCCCCAAAAGAGTGAGAAATTTAATTTAAAAAATGGAGCAAAATAGAAAAACAGTAGCTTAAGCTGTCCTCTGTATATCAACAGTCCTGTTACCATGCTGTGATTAATCCATAATCAGTCCTTGAAGCAGGCTTGCTACTGCTCCAGATATATAGAGCCTCTCTCTGTGGGAATGATTTCTGCTCCAAAATACAGCCCAGAAAATTCAGCCCTGTTCCACTTAAAGATTGTTACAGCTTTTTCAGAAAAATGAGTGTTGGCTACTACTGTCAGCTTGGAATTTAGGGTCCTTGGAGGGGAAAGTGCCAGAGAATTATCTATCTTAACCCTCCACTTGATTCACTTTCAAGGTCTAATCATTTATGAGCTCTTTGTCCAGTAAGTGAAAATATAACCAAAGGAAAAGTGAGCCTAACCATCCCAAAGTGGGTCAAGACTTTTCTTCTGAAATATTTCCTAATCCACTACATTAATACTTGGATTTTGTGGCAGTCGGCAGGAATCCTAGGCAATTTTTTTATTTTTTCACACCATCTAGTGGTTGAAAATGAGAGATGCAGGTACTGACAGGGGGGCGATGTGTATGCATCCAAAATGGTGTCATAAATTCAGCTTCAGCTGAACCTAGCTGTGGCTTTATTGCCTTTCTATCATATGTCAGCCAGGAACATTACTCTTGAAAATCACATTTTGCTGATAAGGAAGTAAGTACGGGTATAGCCATGTTACAGTAGGAAGGGTGAAGCATTAACAAAGTATCGAGAATATTTGTGCAACGTGTAAGAGTTCTTTGTTTTACAGTGAAATATAAATGGTATGGCCTGCTCTGATGAACGTGATAAGATAGATATTCATCTCTCCCAGCAATAGTTGTGCCAAAGCAACGTATTTTTACCAGCTTTTCTTATACCTGTATAGAAATTAGGGGGAAAGCACTATTTGTTTCCATGAAATGAGATCATTAGTATAACAGAGTAATTATGAACTAGTTTAGGAAATTTGGGCATTTATACAATTTAAATAAAGCAAGAGGAGGAATATGTTACATGTAAGTTTC
Organism: Calcarius lapponicus; assembly: GCA_039654755.1. Classification (NCBI taxonomy): domain Eukaryota; kingdom Metazoa; phylum Chordata; class Aves; order Passeriformes; family Fringillidae; genus Calcarius; species Calcarius lapponicus. The sequence goes on along the minus strand of CM077464.1, from coordinate 35,327,736 downwards.
TAGGTAAATGTCTTTTAGACAAATGAGCATAGTTTCACTTTGGCAGTGTTTACTTCCTAAAATAGCTAAGTATTATGCAAAGACAAATCCCCAGAATTTGCTTTTAAATGAGCATCAAAACTCAGTGTTATTGCAATAAGCATGAGTTCATTCTCTGACAACAGAGATACCTATACCTGACTAGTGCAATTACTGTGGAAAAGCATGTTTTTCTTGTTTTAAAGGTGTATTCCAAAACTATTTAAGCTATTTTCTAAATATTTATGTCAGTTGTGGCTTTTGTGTGGCAGCAGTGCTGTGGGCTTTTACAAAAAAACACCAAAAGCCTCACAACTTCTTTCTAAGTTTTTCAATCAAGTTCCCCTCAAAAGCTGAGTTTTTAATCTGAGCAGAATTAACAGAGCTATAACAATAGTGCTTGTTAAGTTTATTTAAAATTGTAGTTAACATTTCAGATTAATTGATTTATGTATCTGTACAGATATACTATTACTAGTATTTTATAATATTCTGGAATATTCAAGTGGCTTTTATCACTTATGCTATGAATGATGTGAACTTTCAGAGAGCTACATACCCTTATTCCATTTAGTAATCAAAAAAATAGTTGTACTGATAAAGAGACTCGTTAATAACATTTCTTAGTTAATATTGACTGTTAGAAATGCAATACTTTGTAGACCTGTTTTCTAAAAGGATGATTGCTCTTAACTCCTGCTCATTTATGGGCTTGCCTTTGCTTTCAAGCCCATGTGATAAATGGAAAAACCGACCAACACTTCCATTACTTGTTCATTTACTTTAGGTGTATGTTTTGTGTTATGAAGTTCCATAGTTTCATCAGCCAAATGCAAGTAATAGTGAAAATTTACTCCAGTCTGTTAGTGGGAAGTTGCTTAGTAGAATGACTGACATTTCTTAACATGAAACTAATTTAATATATTTCTTATTTATATTTTTATTAAAATAGCAAATACTTAAAAATCAGAAATTATATCTTAAACTGGAATTCTCCTTGTTATTATTTCATTGCACACCAGTGCTGCTCACTCTGGTATCTATGATTCATCTATGACAACCTTTTGCTCCAGAATTTTTCATGAAAGTAGAGTGTTAACTTGGTGCTTAGATTACCCTGTATATATATTCAGTGGTTGTAGGTTCCATGTGTGGCAGATTTTTGTTCTTTCAATACAACAAATGTTATTTGTTCACAAATGTTATTTTGCTCACATCTCAACCTGTATTTTTCGCCTAGTAAAAAGACAAAGTGCACAGCTCAGGTTAGTGCTTATGAAATAAAGGTGCAACTTAACCATGCAGTTTTTTCAGAATCACTGTGAACATTTTGTTCACTCTCTGTATAATCTTGGTAAAATATATTTATTCAGTCTTTTTCTAAAAGATATGAAAGACGTACTAAAATCCTGAGTGTTTTATATTTTCAGGTTGTTTTCTGGCTGATCATATTGAGATCCGTAATTTCTATTCCATGGCCATACTGCCTATGGCTCCTCTAGCAAATAGGGAGTAGCACTAGGAGCAGATTTGCAGAGTGAAGCACTCAGTGCTTGAGGCCTGGTGTCCACACCATGGTTTTCCAAAGCTGTTGGATGTCCAAAGTGGTCTAGCCTGGTTTTGTGGAATGAGAACTCATTCATGGTTGGCGCATGTTCCGTTTTAGCTTCATCTGAAGTAAATGTAGTGTGTGTGCTCTGAGGCTGTGCAAAGGGAGTCAGTGGGGGAAGGTGGGAGCTTTGGGAGATTCACTTCAGTGGGATGCTTCCGATCAGAACTAAAATGAATACTCAGCTGTACATTACCCATTTCCTGGCTTGTTTAGTTTTGATCTTTCTGGGTGGGGGTGGGAGAACAATAAGTATATGTCTAAAGACAATAGTGAAAGCCTTTAAACAGAAGTTGGGTTAGAACTAATGCCAAGTGGCTCCAGCTCTGTTGCTTTGCATACTGATAATATGTAAGCCTTTACCTATCAGATTAGAAGAAAAGTTGGCAACGTGTCATCTAAAGGAAAATAAAATGGCCTTCCTATTGTTCCAGGGTGTTTTCTGGGGGCAGTTTTGGTTCAGAACTCAGTCTGCTTACTTTGATTCATATTGGAAATCTTTAATTGCTGTATATTTTCTCTCATGTCATTGTGGGAAATAAAACCTAATAACGCAACCATACAATAAATTTAGCGCTTATATTTTTAAAGACGACCATTTTATTGCTGTCTTAAAACCACTCTACTACCTGTGAAGAAGTCTCATTCAGTTATTTAAGACATTTGTCATTCTCTGCTTTTAGAGAAAATGCTGTTCTGTGCCAAAACTGCTCCCTGGTTGATAGTGTATCATTCAACAATTACACCAAAGGAAGTTCTAAAACTTTTTAGCCGGTATGAATCTCCTGGATGAACTGGAGATGTTTTAAAATATTATCTTGCTAAAATTACACCCTAGAATGTTCTTTGCAAAAAATTTATTCCTGCTTCTGACACATATTTAGCTTGATAATAGGTGCTACTTATTTTAACCCCAAACAAGGCTATAGATACGTTTTGCTTTTCAGTTTTAAAATTTGCAGGTATTCAGCCCATGACTTAGTATTACTCACACTGCCACTAGAAGAAGAAAGGAGAAAAATCTTGAATTCATGTACTTTGGTTGTGTTTTTTTCAAAATACAACTCCATTTTTTTTCTTCAAGGCATTGAAACACAATGATAATTTTTCAGCAACTCTTTTTTAAAACCAAACAAATAAAAAACCCACCCCACAAACATGAAAAAACATACCATATGTATTCAACAATGGAGACTAATTGCACAAGAACTAGATGTTCTCAACTTTTGCTGAAGTCAGTAGAAGTTTATATGGTGCAAAGCATCTGGAGAATCTCATAAAGGCAGAGGAACTGTTCTAAAGGCAGCAACTGCTTTGGAAAGCCTCAAGTATAAAAAATTTCTCTTTTTGTATGTCAAAATATCAAAATTCTCTTCTGCAGAGGACTAAAATCTTGGATTTAAACAATATCTGGAGAAAACAGGGAGTGTATTGCTAACTGTTGCTTTTCCCCAAGTACAAAAGGTTTTATGATCAGTGTCTCATGAAGTCATGGGTACCTAGACATCAGTGCAGTGAAATGGGTGGGATGGGGACAGGGAGAAGCATTTGGTCACAGTGTGTTCAGCTGAGAGCATTTAAGGAGCCTGTAAACCCTGATGGGACTTTCACCCCCTGCTATCTAACATGGTGTACAGAGTGTTTTGCCAGCATGTTAAATGTTAAATCATAACCTGTTCCTTCCTGCCCTGTGAAATTACTTCACTTTGGTTAATAAATTTCTGCTGGGGAAAAAAATAGTCCATTCTATGACAGTGGAAATGCAGAAGTAGCTTAGAAAGCATTTGGTCATTTGTTAAGGTTGTTGTTTCACATTATTTGGCACAATATATTCCATTGCCCTGGTGCTTGTCTTCCAGAGAGGGTGGGGGTTGTGGTGGCCCCCTCCTCCCCCTGGCTCTGCTAACATTGCCTGGTATGGCAAATGTGCTCCCTGTCACATGGCCGAGCGTGGCCGCACACTTGTGCATTCTCCTCATTGCAGGGCAGCTGGATCTGGCCCTGCCCCCCTCTCCCTATCCCTCTATTTGCCTTGGAGCAATTCATTTTGCAGTTATTGAATTTCTTTGGAGAGTTATTTTCATACAGCGAGCATCACAGCACCTCTGGATCTTGATAGCGTTTCTACATAAGGAGAAAGAAGCTTTGTGTTAGTAATTACCTAACATTGTCAGGAGCTGACTGCAGGCCTCTTTCTAGTGATAACAGAATAACCACATAATGTAGCTTTATAGCACATGATTAATAGAAAATAATTACACATCCTACAAAGGGATGCAATATTTCTTATAAATTGACTACAATGGTTTCCTGTAGATTAAAGGACTCTTCATTATTTTATCAGTCCTTCTGAAGTATAGTTGCTTGCCTATGTTAGCAGTGATATTAAGAGCTGAATGCAGTGAGGGATACCAGATGGTAAGCCCAGTGGTACCTGAGATCTGAAACTGATGCTTGCAAAAGCACAGTGTTTCCCAACTTTTTTATTCATATAAAACCCCTAACTGTATTAATATCCTTCTGTATATTAATCCTTATTTTCCACAAATGTGGGTTTCAGAGTTTTATTCTACGCATCTTAAGCAGCAGTGATGGACATATGGACCTCACAAAAGCAGTGTATTAATGAAATTATATTGCTGCAAATGAGTTTATAATTTATAACATTGATAGAAACAATACATCAATTTGGATTTTATGTGTGACTTCAAGAAAGGACTAGGGGGGCTGTTTATCTGCCTCACTAGTTAAGCACTTTTTCATGTTACTGAGGATAGGAAGGAGAGGTTAGAAGTTTTAAAGAGAAATGTCTATTCTTCAATCAGTTTAAAAGGGAGTGCTATCTAATTATTCTAAAACCAGATGTTAAGGTTTTATGTTCTTGATAGCCAGGTATCTGCATTGTATTTTTGTTCAGACTTCTATAGACTGCAGATAGTTTAATTGGGATTCATGTTGCTCTTGAGACCCATGCAAAGAATAGTAATGTAAAGTAAAGGCTTCTGTGTTGCAGTATTGTCTGTATGGTATAATGGTTGCAGTGAATCCTTAAATTAGTTTACTAGTCTGTTACATCAACATTCATTTCATCTTCTCACTTAGCTTCATGCCAGAGCAGTAAGTGGTGTATTAATAAGTAGCAAAACCCAGAAAGTTTTCAAAAGAGCAGCATGCTTTTAATTTTAATTTGAGCTATCTGAATTGTTTCTTTAAAAACAATTGTTTCTAAGTCCATGTAGTGTTGCTAAGTGGAACATTTTCAATGGATAATGTAATCCACAAGCTTTTTCTGTGCCATTTGTCATATGCAGTTTAATGACTGCTTAACTGAGCCACTTCCCTCATTTCATGTATTGTTTGTTTTTTTGGCTGATGTCTAGCAAAACTTGCTTAATCACTCTTGTCAGTCACTGTGCGAATTCCGTGTAGCAGCTTAAAATCTTTTGTTGCTTTCTCTTGGAGAGATTTATTGCTGAGATTCCAGTAGTATACGTGAGTGCTGCTCCTTTCAGCAATTTCCCACTTCAGTCTTGAAATCTGGTTTGTATATTTAAACAGTGTATTGTGAGATAAAGTATAGATTTTTAAACAGGCTGATCTGGAAGATTATAAACCTCAGTGTCAGGGTATTGTTTCGCCTTTAAGGATTTGGGGTGTAATGTGAAGCCTCATGGGAAAGGTTATTAACTTCTGTGGAGAGCAGTGTGTACTGAAGATCAGGTTCAGATACCTCTGGACTTTCAAGACCAAACCCATCCCCAGCAATCTGCTTTGCAGTGGAAGGGGGAAGAAGGTAGAATTATTTTTGCAGCTTTTTTGTTTGCATGTTCACATAATAAATGAAGGTTTTCCTGCTGTTTTTAAAGTGGATTTCCTTTAAATCACACTTACTGCAGTATTTCATGCATAGTAGGATAGAATCTTTAACATTACCAATTCATTGTTAAGCAAAGGGAGAAAATGTTTAATTGAAGACTAATCTTCACCCTTCCAGAATTAGAAAACCCAAAACTGTGTGTGCTTGCATGCAAGCATAAAAAAAAAAAAAAAGAAAAAGAAAAAAAGACAAAGAAAAAAGAAAAAAGCCCACATGAAAGCAGACCATCATAGTTAAGCACAGAGAGAGCTGAGTACACTAAGCACCTCATTGGACCCCAGAGAACTCTTGACCAGGCTAAATATGCCAGCAGAAAATCATTATAGCTCGGGCTCTAATGAAACGCCATTAACCCTTTAGCTCCACTTGGCTATTTATAACCAAAAAACTTTACCTACAATTCAAAACAGTAGCTTCATCTCAGTAGGACCGGTAATTCAAATTCTTCAAAGAGCCTTTTCCTCTTCTCATCAGAAGAGCAGTGTAGCAGGAAGCAGATGCTGCTTATCAGAGATATCTGTGTATTTTGTATTTTGCATATTTGTTCCAAAGTAATTTCTATCTTGCTAATCATTCAGTTTTGAGTATGGTCTCTGTTTTAATAATGCTTCATTTGTAACTCAATATATGTGTATGTGCAATTTCAGCTGTTACAATTTATTGAACCATTGTTAGGATTGATCTTAAAATATCTCATAGGAAAAAAGTAAATTATATGACCTAATATACAATAATTACATATCAGTATTACATTATTTTATTTATACAAGAATTATATACCACAATACCGCAATACTCTTACTTAGTACTGCTTTTGGAAGATATTATTTCTTTAAATGATTATAATTCATTTTGTTTCATATTTATCTCACTAAGCCTAAACATATTTGAAACAGAAGTACATTAGTCATCTGTCAGGAATATGAGATCTGCTGTAGAATTTTCTACAAGCCTAAAGCAATAGTAGACTTTGTCCATAGAAAAATATTACGTATTAGATATATAGTGTTCCCTTCACATTTGAGTGAAGTAGTTTTTAAAATAAGTTGATGGTAAGTTTCTTAGAGTTTAGCTTGTGTTACTAAAATAATCCCTGTTGATTGTTATATGTCAATGTTGTGCTGTTAGATTTTAGTTACAAAGACAAGGTTTTTGTATTTTTGATGAACAGAGGATAAGGAGGTCGGCTGTTCTTAGTAGGTGTTAGAGAAGCGTGGCCATAATTAAGAAATTTTCTTGAGTATGCCTGGCCTTTTTAAAATTTACCTTCTGCCTTTGCCTAACTGCATGTGAATGCCTATAACAAAAAGATAAAATGTTTTAATTTTCAGTTGAAATGATTATAACTATATATAAGAGAAAGCATCCATAAGGAGTTGCATACAAAACTCTATTGCATTTATATCAGACTAAAGGTTAATACTGCGTATTGTTTTCAATTAGGAGTACGATAGATTTGGCTGGTGGGTAGGAGAAATGAAGGGAACCATTGGCTTGGTGCCTAAAGCCTACATAATGGAGATGTATGATATTTGAGAGGCCTGGGTAAGTACATTTTAATCCAATCTTCTGTAATGGCTTATATGTTCCCTTGTTCTCTGTTTCATAAGTATGTCTTTCCTGGAACCTTTGTAGGAGTCCTGTTAACATAAAGATTATAGCAAAATATATTGAAGGTTCAATTAAAGTACTTTTTTTTTCTGGGGTTCTATATGAAATATTAAACCACAGGGTACAAAAGATTATATATTTAATAACTGTGTTCCCTTTTCCAAATTTTTTAAAATAAAATTGATGTTGTTTATATTTAGTTTTGTTACTTTAGTAGTACGTATATATCTGTCTGTGCAGAAAACTGTGGAAGGGGATGGATATTTGGACAGGGTTTGACGTGCATGTTTGAGGTTTTTTGGCTAATGATGAACTTTCAACTTCCCTCTCCCTAATCAGGAGAAATCTGCACTTGAAATGAAGAGTGGTGTGCAGCTGCAGCTTACAGAGCCAGCCTCTGGAAGACAATTCTGCTGTACATGTTTTGCGGTTTCAGCGAATGTAGTCAGATCATTGCCTCGTGTACATTAAACATTATAAACTGTAATTGATCATAACTTTATGGAAATGGTCTGCTTAGGCACTTTTTATAGAATTTTAATGCTTGGAAATTAATAGATGGTAATTAACATATGGGGCACAAGCAGCCATATAGTGCCTGTTGCTCTTTTTTAAACATGTCAGCAGCACTCTGTATAGCTGTAGGGTGGTGTTCTCTCAGGGAATTTTGCTATCTTTTCCTGTTCTGCAGATTCACAAAAATTATGCAGAGCTTTGAGGGTAAACTCTTACTCAATTCATGCATGCATTAACCTTTTAATGCTCACTCTTCATCTTGTGCAGTTTTATCAGCAAGTTGAGGGAAATTTATGTATATTTCAAGTCTTCAGGGTATTCTGTTTCCAGATGTTTTTAAGTTATGCTTTAGCCAATGATTCATTTTTCTCATATATTTAGTATTGTATTGTTAATTACTATTTTGTTGACACACAATGACGATTTGATTATTTTGCTGATGTAATAATAAATGGGCCTGTGTGGTAATGCTGCTGCGGTACCATTCTGACTTGGACATGGTAATTCTGTGGAAATCTGTGAAAATATGTTAAACCCTAAAATTTTTGCTAAGTCAACGCAAGATAAATTGCAAGTAAAAATATTTTTGTCCATGGTAGTGTGAAATACTTTATCTGTACCTTACAGATACTTTTGCAGGGTCAAATCTGGATACCTTGCTGGTATGTGGGATTCTGATACAGGTATTGCAAGAGAGACCTTCATCTTCACCCTGTGCGGATTAGCAACAGCTACCTGCATTCTTGTGTCAAAGCCAGAACTTTGTGGCTAATCAAAAACATTGACTGAAGCATAAAAAGTTACACTAAAATACTCCCACCTGTGGACAGGTGGTTGGGCAAGTCAGAGTTAATTTTCTTTGGGATATGTACTTTACCATTAGCATGCAAGATCAACTTTTTTGGGTCCTCCCAGACAGTTGATTTGTGAGACCCTTAACCTGCCAGCGAGGCAGGTCAGGCCAGCCTGTGAGCTGCTGAGCCTGTGCAGGTCCCCGTGTAGTTCCTTGTGCTGTTTATGCTTCAGGCAGACCCCGCGGACACCGTGGGTTAAAAGGAAACGTCAGCCTGAACTCGGAATTTGGATCCTTTCAGTAAACTAAGACGTTGTGCGCTGTGTCAGCTAATGTATGGTACTTGCTGGTACACTGAATTCTAATAGGCGTCAAACGGGACCGAGTTTTGTTGTAATTTTTTAAAGAGATAGTCATTGGAATTGATTCTGTGTGTTATCAGCGAAGCATTAAAATGATAGATTATAGTCTTCAGATCTTTTACTACTTTAATTTGTCAAGCGTACTGGTGGATTGTGTACAGAATGTGAAGCGTTAATAGCGGGGCTGGAAACGCTCCTTCTCCCTTGTTAACATGGCAGCGCCATAAATCTGCCCACCGAAATGGCTTTTTATTAATTACAGAATCCCGAATCCCACCACCACCACCATGTACTTTTTAGGGAGTGAGCGCTCCCCCCGCTCCCGAGCCGCGGGGCGCGGTGCCTGCGCTGCGCGGCCGCGGCGCTGGGTGGCAGCAGATTTTCGTGGGACGGGCGGAGGCGGGTCCCGGTGCCGCCGCCGTCCCTGTCCCCTTCCCCCTCCGCGCTGTCCCGAGCCGCTTCTGCCGTTTTTCCAGGAGAGGGAGTCCTTAGCCAAGCGATGAGGGGCAGAGCTGCCCGGCGCGGCCTCTCCTGGGTGGTGACAACCAGAGACATCAAGCGGCTTTTGTCTGTAATTCTCTTTTAGGGCTTCCCCCTTCTTAGTGCGTGTTGTTAGGTGTGAGTAAATAAACTGCTTTAAATTCAAAACGTGAAAGGTGTCCCGAAACTCACTGGTAATGTCTCAAATAAACCAGCGATGTGCCATGGATGTATGGTTTACTTGAAATCTGTGCGAATACCATAACCTTTTTTGGATAAGAAAATCTCAGTTAAAACAACTTAAACGAAACTCAGGCAGAAGATGTTAATTGCTTAATTTTCTTTGTTCGCTTAGATTGTGCTTCCCTTTCTGTAAACAGTGAGAGAGCAGATTTTTAAAAGGTGATTGTAACTCTCACATTGTACAGCGTTTTACTTGATTATTTGCTGTGTTCTGGATTTGTATGGTACTGCCATTAGATCTTATAATAATGTTCTACTCTGCAAATTTTTAAGGTTCAAATAAAGTTTAATTGTTTGCAAACTGTTATGATGCTAATAATTCAACAGCCTGCTGTGTTACTAATGAAATTACTTTGTTATGATTAATTTGGAAAATAGTGTGTTGATTGTAGTAATTAAGCACAACAAGGTGAAGTAAATGATTCTAATGCCATCTGGTCTCCAGACTGAATGAAGAAATGAAATGGGGCTGTCATTTGAATTTATTCAGAGAAGTAAGGGTAATACAAATGCTTTTTATAGCAGAGGCACCCGGATATAATGATGCCACTCTGTAGTATCTTTTCATGTGCTTCTATATGCGGATAACTGGTTCACATATTTTTGCAGCATCTCGTTAGGATCTACCTCTTTGTGCTTGCTGCCACTAATTACATGTACTGATGACGGTGCATGCACTGGTTCTTCTATCAGAAAGATGTATGGATAAGATTTAGAGAAGTGATATGGCTCAGCTTACCTTTTGATCCCCTATTAAGGATAAAAACTTTCTGTGACTGGAATTAAGCTGAAAGTGAATGCTAATTAAGATCCCATTCTAAATTCAAAGTTAAATGCATAAACTTATTTCCTTTTTTTGGCTCTGCAGTCTGAGCATGATACAGTATTAGAAGGAACGGAAAGAATAACCCTTTAGAACCTGATCCAAAGACTGTTGAAACTGGGAAGCTATTGAATTAACTTGCTTTTGCATCAGGAGCTCAAACAATAACTCAAAAACAGGCAATACAATTTCAAAGTGCTTTTTTTCTTTTTTCTGAATGCTCTTTGTCCTCTTTCTGAAGGAGATGCAATTATTTCCATAAGCTGAACCAAACAAAAGAACAGCTCTTATTTCTCTAAACCAAATTATAGAAATCCATTTTTCTATCTCAGGTAAAGCAAAATGAAGTTGTGGGTGTAAATTATAATCCTGGCTTGATAAAGTTCAGTGGGATCTATAGGGAAGCTGTAAAATACTAATATGTGGTGAAAGTACCCAGGTAGATGACAGTGGTGTGCTCTTCAGTTGCATGAGCCATTTGAAGCTTCTCTCATCTCTCACTCAAGCTCATGAAAAATTTGTTAGTACCTAACTGTGGGAATAAGCATATGCATGGAAACCTCATAAACAACTTTACATAGCATGAAGTTCTGATAAACTCTATAAGACCTTCACCTTACCAGGGTTTCTCTGAAGCTGATATTTCTGAGACAGCAGTCTGCTTAATTCCATCTTTATTTAGGAAATCTGACACTAAGCTCAGCAAGGAGTGCTCTGCCAAATCTGAATCTCTGTCTTAGAGTTAATTTCCTTCCCAACATCCATTGCCTTACTGTGAGGGCAGCACCAATCATATTATGAACTTAAAATTGTGGATTCAAGCTGGTAGTAAGCACAGGATTTGTTACTTCTGGGATGCAATTGTGACTTGACTCATCTTTCCATCTGACAGGAAGAAGTAAAGGGGACTTAGATGGTGGCAGGATGTGCAAGTGAAAGGGATGCAGCTTTTCTTATCCAACTGTGTTGTGCTAAGGAATATATATATCTATTTTCCCTTTAATTGTAAAGCAGATCAGTCAGTGATAGCCCATGAATTGTTATATCAAAGCCTTTTACAGATTTAGGAGTGATTTTGTAACGGGATCCAGACAATTCCGTTTGTGCTCTCTGGAATTGTCATTAGTCCAAATTATCACACTGATAAATTAATAGAAATTCAGTTGCTGGGTTCAAAGCAAAGTAGAGCAAAAACCTCTGCACCTGAAAGCTATGTCAACATAAGTCAAATTTAAAACTGAAACTGTCAGCTTCTACCCAGCTTTTTGGGAGGACAAGTCCTTTAATTAACAGGAAAAGCTTAAAAATCCAAGGTGTCATCTTGTAGCAATGTGTCGGAGAATAAAGTACAATAGTGCAGGCAGTCTGAGAAGAAGAGCTGCTGGTAGATGAAGAGGCAGATAGTTTCAAATGCCACTAAAAACCAATCTATCTCTATTAATTTTCTGCTCTAGCAAACTGATATGTTGGAGCTTTTATCCTAAAGTATCCTCACTGTCTCACAACCCATAGAGTAAACTTCCTTTCACCCTCTATTGTAAAGCAAGTGCTACTCCATAAAGAGATTTGTTGGCTAATGAGCATTTTACAGCAACACTTTAAAGTTTATGCTGTGAGATGAAAAAAAAAAAAAAAAATCCACATTCAGTTACAGTGGGAGGATTTATGCTGGCAGAAGAGAATTACCAGTTTGGCCACTTCCAATCTGCTGTAATTGCTTCCATACTTGTAAATAGTGCTGTGGGATTTTTAATGGCCATGGCAATAAGGACTTTAGTTTTACACCTCATGCTACAAGGCAAGTATGTAGTACCCCAGAACTGACCCCCATGAAGAACTGCCTGGGGTAAAGGACAAAAGTATTGCACAGGATCATTATCAATCTTTGAAAAGCCAGCAGCATGGATGTGTGCCTTGGCAGCCTCCCACCCAAGAGCTGACATGGCCCAATGCTGCTTTTTAATTGTCAAATCTAATAGGGTCAGCCTGAGAAGAGCAGAGCACAGACAGTCTGACAGGCCGGGGGTACTCAGTTTGTTCACTGGGGGTCTTCAGCCTCTCAGACTTATTTCAGTGTGGAAGAGAAAAGATGAAATCTGTAAACAGTCACATGGCATCAGGAAACCATCTTCCTTTTCTGTTGCTCTCTTCCAAGAGGACTGCCATTCTTTCCCTATATTTAAATTAAAAGCAGTCAGGCATGAATGCACATGTGTGTGTAGGAAGGAGTGGGTTTTATTATATCATCACTTACAATCTTGTTTTGATGCTGGTTTCTCCTCTCTGGTGTTTACATTGACATCCTCACAATGGCCATGCCCCCTTTACCGCAGAAAAAAGGTATTTCTAGCTTTAAAAAACCCCCAACTATTTACAGTTCTTGAAAGGCTGTATTCTATTAGCTCCTCTTTTGTTATTTCCCACCATTTTAGTGCATTGTGTCAGCAGTATCTTATCAAAATCTATGACTTTTGTGACAGTAATTTTTGCTTGCATGTAAAATGCTCCAGACTAATATTTTGAAACTTCTTTTCTTATTTTCAAGCTGATTTTGCACTTAGTTTTAGGGTATTAGACCTCAATGAAAGGGGAAGGAGTGAACAATCTGTACATCTAGAGTTCTGTTACTTGACTGAAAAATAGGCAATCCACATTAGCAATTGTGAGAACTGCCTCTAAACTAACTAATTTCTTTTCCATTCATTTGTTTCTGATTATGAGACTCACACAGTATGCTTGACCACTTCCTCACTGAGACTACCTATTCAGCTACTTGCTGTCCTGTGATAGCCACCCAAGGTCACCTATAGGTCATTATTGACTTGTGACCAGAGTTGCCTCCCTCTAATGTGTTTGGTACTGCTTTAAAGGCAGAGCTCAGGAAACAAACATCTTGTCTTCTGAGCTTTGTCAATTTTCAGGTGAGTGAAAGTTCAAAATGCAGAGGCATCATCCAGAATAATATCTCTCACTAAGCATGTTTATGATTTCAGTATTTCTCTGAATACTCTGTCTTCACTTTACTCCTGCATTCATTTACTTTAAAAAATTGTGAAGAGGAGAACATGTATCATGAGATGCCTTCCTAAAACATCAGATTTTGACAGAATTGGGTCAAATTAATTTTTCAGGTGCAGATTATGTGAATGCTACTTGAGAGTGGGAACCTGAATCCATACAGTGGTGGTTTCTGTCAGGCTTTGGCAGGCAGAGGAGAACAAAGAGCTACGTGTCTGGCCCTTAGCTGAAAGCTGAGCCTTACTGATCTATGTCTGATAATATCTTAGGTCCTTCAGCTGCCCTGTTGCTTCTGAGCATCTCTAATAAATTCAATGAACTAGAAATTTATGCAGGTGTTTGTCCATCAGGTGTAGATCAAGGTTTTGAATTATAGCCTGATCTGACAGAATGGCATACAAAACCATGATGTGATATGTTCCCATATATCTGTGAGTCCTCAGACTAGCTGATGATTCCAAGAAGCACACCACAAAGGGATTTCATCATGCCTGTTTCATTAAATGCTAATGATGTGTTTCAGTGGAATTCTATTTTGTACATTCTGGCTTATGTAAAGGAGGCCTTCATGCAAAATACCCTTGCTTAGATGTCATAACGTCTGAAACACGGGGATTGTGTGTTAGAGTAATTCAGTCTAAAACTGACCAGGATGACTCACAGGGATCACAGAACAGAGTACGGAGCAGCTGCTGAGGCCACGTATATTTCATGTGGTAAACAGTGTTTGATTATGAATTAATTGTAATAATGCAGACAATTATTTCAATAACTTTGTCTAGGTAACAGTGACAGTAGACATACTGTTTGTTAAATGTATTAACTGAAATTGCAGTAGTCATTCAGACTACATTCATCACAGTACTTGGTAGTGTATGTCCTTCCCTTGTCTGTGGGCTTGTGAGTGTCCTGCTCATCCTGAGTGTTGTCATTTTTGCTGGTATTACAGAAAAAAAATTGAAATGCAGGCAGTTGTCAATGACACAAACATCTTCTGTCTTTTCCACTGTTTGCTTCTTGAAAACAGTCAGTTCTGCATGTACGGTCTGAAACAAGGGAATTTGGCCATGTGACTCCCCCCTTAACTCAGCAAAAGTTATGTAGGTAATTCTTAATTTGAAGGCACAGTATTAACTCCTCCTTGACAAGAGTAAGCACTAGTCACATAGTTCCCTTGGCTTTATTGCAAATGCTTCTGCAACTGCTTACCTGTGAGATACAGGATTTAGAATCGAGTTGTTAAAATTGTGGAAAATTAGGTTTTGTAGTTTAAAGTATAGTGCTAACCATCAGTTAACCACCCGGATACAGGGTGCCAATTTATCTATGAAGTGGTTCCTGATGTTCAGAATCACTCTGTATCCAGCACTTAACAAATACAGGGAGTATTATGAACACTCCGAACAGCTTTGGTGATTTTGATCTCCAGAGAAGATCTCTTTGGCATAAGATAGTTCTTGTAACCAGATGGAAGTATTTTACATCCTACTCATTTTGAACTCCCAGTTCACACCCTGATGATCTGTACACTCTGCGCTGAGGTCTGATTGATTGTACCAGGATTAATTGGGTTTTACTCTTCTGAAAACGTTGCAGGTATGCCAGATGTGAGAAAAGTTGTGTTTGACCCTGTCTGTTTCATTGTCTGCTCCATTTCTCTACCAAATCAGAATTGTACAGGGGCAGGTACAATATATCAAGAATCTTTATTATAGACAGCTGTCAATGGCAGATTAATGCTTTGGCTGTTCCTCTCCTCTCAGCCAAGGAATAAGTCTGTAACAGTGAGGATTTATCTCGTTATATGAGTATACTGACACAGAATTATAACATCTGTATATGGGCCACTGACAGTCCCTATGTCTCCTAGTATATTCTATTTTCTCTAGGCCAAATTTATTGCTCTCATAATTAAGTCCTATCCTGAGAACTTAATGGAGTTGCAGGTTCTGCAAGTAGAAGGAAATGCAGCTCCTTGCCAGGAGCTTGTGCAGTGTCTGCTCTGGTCTGCCCAGGGTGTAATTCCACTGTTCCGAGTGAAGGGTGGGTAACAGAGGACATGGCTTTAGAAGAAACTCCAAATTGGTAAGTTTTATCGCTTTTGCCATCTCATGCTAGGAATGCCTGAGTGGCCTTTTGTTCTCAGTAAGTCTCACAACCCTAGTTGCTAAATGGGATCACGTTAATCATGGATGACACCAAGAAATAACAGGTTTACATTGCTTCCAGGTAGAGGCAGATCAGGCACAAGGTGAAGCTTTCCAGTGGTGAGGGCAGTGGAGCATTGGGGTTGATTGCCTGGGGAGTTTCTGTGGTTTCCATTTCTGGAGTGTTTGGAGAACCTGCAGGGAATGAACTCACCTGCTAGGAATGACTGAACCATGGCGATTCCTGCCTTGGGGTTGGGACATGTACTAAATCACCTCCTAAGGTCTGTTCCAGGCCAGTTTTTTGCAGTTCTTTAAGTCAGCAGTGAGCTGACACCCTTCTGAAATGGCAGAATAAATACAAGCCTAGTCTTATTCTTTGCCTGGTGCACTGAAAATGCTGCTACTCTGTGGGTTTGCATGTTCCTTATCCCTCTACAACTTCACAATCTCCAAGCAGAAACCAAGATCACTATTTTTTACCCAGCAAGATTATTAGTGCATACCCTCAGTAATTAATTTGGTTCACAATTCATGTATTTTTAAAAAGGTAAAGGGTTCTTTAAAGTATCATGTACCTCAAAGTGTGTCTGCGACAGATCCTAACCAATTTTCAGTATATTACAGTGTTACATTGATTCTAATTGAAACGGAAAGCATTTAATTCACGGGTTTTTAAAGCAAAATAGCTAAAATTTCAGATTGTAGCCATTTATTCACCTTAAATTGTTAATTTTCATTAACCGGTTGGGTGTCTTAGGAAATAGAGAAAAAGGTAAAAATAGCTTTCAGTTTTCTCTGTTGTCTCTTCTGAGAACAGAAAGGGATTTTTCCAGAGTTTAGTCTGGTGAATAGAAACATTCTCATCCTTATAATAGGCTTTGGATCAGATCCATATGTAAGGATAGTCCCCCCTCCCCTTTTTTTCCCCATACTCTTGAATTGAATGTATGTCATATATTTAATCCTGGCAGTATTCTTTATCTCTCTGAGAAGTCCTTTTAATTCTCTGTAAGAAAGTGTTCTGTGATGTGGCTACCTGATTTTATTGAAACTCACACGTCAGGAAAAAAAATTATTGCCTTCCCTGTCAAAACTGACAGTAATTACAAGGCCAAATATATTGCTGTGATTGACTTGTAAAACCAAATCTGTAATATTTCAAGTTTGTGAGTTGGCTTGTGCAGCTCTCAGGAAATATAACCCAGTATTTTCTTTGCAAGCTGACATCTCTTTATCCGTTTCTTTTATCATCTTTGTTTTTATTTGTGAGAGCAGGGAGCATACAGCATTTATATGGAATGGACTGGATGGCATTTAATGAGTCGGCTTCTGGGGAAAAGTGGCTAAACAGTAGCTAAAGGAAAGCCGGGAAGGTTTAAGCAACGGTACCTTTTATGTGCTCCTCTTTATGCATAATCTTTCAGCAATAAATACTGCATATTGATTTTTTAATTGTAATGGAAACATACTTGGACAGGAGCAACATTATGGCCTATTTGCTGCCTTAATTTTTAAAGACATTTTAAATTTTAAAATGGATACTGCACTAAATGCAGGACAGTGCTCTTAACTTGATGTAGAAGCACTTGCTCGTCAAGGCTGTGTTGCTGGGAGGTTTTTCAATTTCAGCTGCCTTCCTTTCTCTTACCTTTGTAAAACCAGAAGAATCTGTAGTTGGTGTTTAGGCACACTTAGCCTGTGTAAAATTCACTCCAGATCAGACAAATCACTTTAAACTGGTTAGTGAAGAAGCCCCCAAATAGGGTTCTGCCTAAAAAATAAGTATTAAAGTTTCACTTGTTATTTTTGCCTATAAAAAAAAATAACCAAACATGCAATAGTTTCCAGGTTAATAAAGAACATTTCTGAGGACTTGTAGTAAAAAGTGATCTTTTTTTTTTGCTGAAGGAAAAAAAATAAAAACACCTACACATCAAATATATGTATAAACCAAATGCTGGGTAAAGACTTCTTAAAGGTGGACTAACACCACTGCCTGAAAAATAAAGTAAAAGGAGGAAAATATGTCTTAAATATCATTTAGTCATTTAGCTGGAGTGCAAAAATAAATGCAAGTGTTAAAGTGATATATATTAAGAGCCACAAAGAGACACTTGGAAATGGCATCCACAATATTGTGTATTGTTTCGAATGTACAATACCAGATTATTTCAGAATAAAAAAGATGAAATTGCCGTAACAGGAGAAAATATTCTCCATTTTACTTCATCATTTCCAGTCTGTTGGGTGTTTGGATGGTATTGCGGTTGCGGTTTTAATTTTTCTTTTTTTTTCCCTTTTTTTTCTTGTTTTTTTTTTTCTTTCAAAATTATTTTATATTTTATTCTAAATCCAAACCAGTGAAGCAAAGCCTGGGAAGTAATAATTTCTTTGAATCTTAATACAGTCTGTCTTCTTAATGAGCCTACTGCACTGCCCTGAAAACAGCCCTTTACAAATAAACATGCTGGAAGTGATTTAGCCACAATGTCCAGACTGTGTAAACATCTAATTATTACAATAAAATTGTCAATAAATATACATTACTGCTCCCTTTTCAAACGTTAACCAACTTT
>CM077464.1:35212160-35304660 GCA_039654755.1 Calcarius lapponicus | reverse complement strand
GGTGGGGAGATTAATTTTACAAAAAATTTGCTCTGACTTCTGCTGAATATTCCAAAATTCCCTCGATGGCTCCAGAAGTGGCACTGCTGCAAACACCTGTTGTAGTAGGAGGTTTGTGTGACTCTCCCCACCTCAATTCATGACCTTTGAGGATGAACCGTAAGGACTAGTGCTTTGGGAGAGGAGGAGGAGGAAAACATATAAAATGGGGTATCTTATGCTGTCCTTGGGCTTCAGCAATGTTGCTGATAAGCCAACTGTTATTTTTTAATACTGGATGGCTGGAGACCAAGGAATTGTGATGACCTCAGTGATCTGGTGTGGTTTTGTGGCTGCAAGGTCTGTGGGATGGTGGCAGCCTGCCAGCTCCCTGTACATAATTTGCAGGTTGCTGTTTCTGACCAGTGTTTGTTATTGTAAGAGAGTGACACTGCCTATAACTCATCCCTAAGTCTCCCCTGGTGGGTGCTGGACGAGCAGCGGGTACGTGCTCGTGCACACAGCGGCGTCCCCGCGGGCGCGTGCCCACCTCCGCTACCTGCACAGGGCTCCTCGCTGCCCTGGCTCACCTCAGTGTGATTGAGGATAATTAGGTTTCAGCTGCCTCCTGATGCAGAAATACACAGCACCACAGCACAGACAGCTCTGCCTCCGCAGCGGTGCCTCCCAAAGGCTATCGATTCCGCACTTGCACGTTTTTAAAAGGTCATGGCAATAATTCCGCCTGAATCGTGCTAAGTGAAAATAGTTTGCAGAGGTAATATGGTTCCTGCTCGCTTCCAGAGTAAACAAAAGCCAGTGTTTTTTATTATTGGTTTTAGCATATTTTAATTACATCTATTTGCCTTGCTCTCGCATCATATAAATGGATTCTTTGTGAAGTTGTATGGCAAGTGACCTTCAACATTATATGACTCTGGGTTCTGTGCAGAGATATTTTATTTTTCTATTATGTAACATGTGCTGGAAGCACTTTTCATAATATGGTGCTCACATTAAAAATTAAAAGCATAAGATTAAAAATTAACTTTTTCCCCTAGTCTTATCATATATCTGTCCATTTTAATAAGACAAACATATCTACAGCTCTATGACTATGGTAGTAAATGTGCTTACATTCTGCAAAATATCATTGTAGTTGCACAAACAGCCTTCCCTGGCTTGACTGGGAACAGAGTGTACCCAACAATTTGTTTGACTAACTGGCTATATAATGCAATGAGTTAACTTATTAGAATCATAGCTACTGCAGCCCAAGTGCCCTAGAAAAATGACAGAAAGCTATGGATGCTATGGCATAAATTATTTCAATAGCTGTGCTCCAATTAATGGCTTTGTATTCTGTCTGGTTTACAGGACTTAAAACCAGGGCTAAAACCAAGAAGAAGAAAGAGAAGGTAAGATTTTGTGCAGAGAGCCTTCCTATCTTCTTATAGTGTTTTTTATTCCTATACTTCCTTTGATTTAAATTATTTTACTCTGTCAATCCTATGTACATCAAGAGAGATCTTAGGTTTTCTACCAGTGCAGCTTTATGCCTCCACATGGATCCACTGAAGGATAGAGCTGAATGTTCCCACCCTACAGCATGGGTTTTGCCAGGGAGATGTCCTCTGTATGAGAGTAAATGGCAAAAGATTTTCCCCCGAATCATCTTTAGCATTAATGGTAAGTGGCATATGCAGAGATGGAAGCTTAAATATACTATGTTCCCATGTGCATCTACTCAGTCCCACTACAGTTGCCATAATTCAGTTGACAATTGATTGTTAATTTACTTTAATACACATGTCTGGACCTGATAAATAGTGAGAAAGTAAGTATGTGATAGGCTATCCAACCTTCTTCATATAGATGAAGAAATACTACAGAGTATACTCCCTGAACATAATGCTGTATTCTGTTTTTCAATTCATAGTGTTGTAAATTTGTCAGCCTAATGGGACGCTTGGTAAGATGTTTTCCTTTTAAAGTGCTTAATGGAAGTAGGTACTACGTTGATCCAAAATCTAGTCTAACATTTCATATAGTGGGATCTGGAATTGTGTCATTAGCTGCATAGAAGTTAAGTAGTCTTTTGTTCTTCTCTTTATTTTAGACTGAATTTTGCCAACCTGATACTCAACCTACTGTTTATATGTGGAATGAAATCAGTATGCAGTTTGGCCACCAAATTCCAAGGTCATATTGTATTTTCATACAGTGTAAACACAAGTGGATGTGGAAAGCAGGCAGAACACACAGCCAAACTTTTATCTTCTTCCTCTCTTTTCCCAAAGTGGAAGGACTGTGGCAGTGGGGATGAAATAGCTGCACTAGGATAGACCCAATGTCTCTCAGGCCAGTAACATGTTTTTTGACAAGTGAGACATTGACAGAATGAGATCCATGCAGATATCTGGCGATTATTCCCTAAAATATTCCCTGGCAGTCACTAATTTTCAGGTCAAGTGGTTCTTAAGCAGAAGCGATGACTCTATATTTAGTACCACTGATGGATTTTTCTTCCCTGGAAGGATAAAGTGAACTCAGTTACTCAGTATGATGGGTGGGAAACTTTGGAAACAGTTCACAGTGTGAACATTGATGATCAATCTTATGAGCTCTTGAATGTTGGAGGTTTGAGTCAAACAAGGCTGATACTAGGTTTGGTTTGGCCACAGTCCTATACCAGTCAGAAAAATTTGTGTTTAAAGGCCAAGAGCCAGATGGGTAACAAAATTCCCAGACAATAAAAACCTTTCTCTGAGGGAAATGTGGAAATGGTGAGGTGCATTTTTCAGACTTTGAAATGTCTTTTCTGAATTGAATTGTGATGTGACGAACATCTGCCCTGCATATAAACCCAGTTATGACATCAGGTTGGCATTTTTGCTACTGCTTAAATAAGGGTGATACCTGATTTCTCCAGCCTCACAATGCTGTTCAGGAAAGGTACCGTTTTCTCTAGAACTGTTTAAAGCGGTGAAACTGAAATACTCTGTGAGGTGCTGAGTTGGGGGACAATGGTAGAAGATGAAGATTTGTAAAATCAGTAAACTTGAGGACCTTGTAAGGCACACATAAAAACACCCTCCACAGAACAAACTCCTTGAGAGTGCAGAGAGTCACAGGAACCCCTCTGAATAATGAAATGCTTTTAAAAATATTTTTGCTACCCCATGTGATCATGTCCTACCTACAAGCCCAGGATGGACAGTGTAGAGCTCAGACAATGCAACTCCAGCCCTGAACACATATTGCTTTGTGCTGCTGCAGCTCAGTGCTTATAGCCCAGGGTTTTCCCTGCCCCTTTGTGTTACATCCAGGTACTAGGTTTCCTCTGAGAAGAATTGCATTTATTCCAACAAAAGCTATCAATCTGTGACATTGTTTATAATAGGGAGAAAAAGTCAACATCAGAAATCTTTCCTGTACCATATATTACCTTTGAGATTTATCAAAGCTTGGATTTCTCTGAGGGTTGACAGTAAGATGACAGAATAAGCTGTCTTTTTTTTTTTTTTTTGTGGGATTATTTTATTTGTTTTTGTTTTCTTGTTGTTGTTTGTTTATTGGTTCTGTGTGCATGAAAATGCTCTGTAAATAATAATCACCAATGCAGGCCAGTACAATAATTAAAAACACTTAACCTGCTTGCTATAACTATCTTTTGAAGTGGTGTTTTCCTCCCTGATTAATACAGGGGCACTGGTGCTGCTGGAAGAGAGAAGTCAGAAGTTTAGAGCATGTTGGTTGCGTACTTAGTGAACTTCTGCTGCAGGGAAACGTCAAGGTCAGAGCATGATTGAAGAACCTTCTTCCTCTCTTGAAGTCGCTGTTCCTGTATGATATTGTTTTCCACTGTAGAAGGTTCTCTTAAAAATGAGGTTGAGATCCCTAAAGAAATTGCTTCAATCAGCAACAGTGCTTAATGACTGTTAATGGGAAGTGAAGATAGGATAGTAAGTGTTACTTTGATTAATAAGAGAACTGCAGAGAATTTAAATTGTGCCACTGATGGATTATTTTCTTCAAGCTTGATAAGCGCTTCTCATTTGTTCTTAAATTTGGTCAATACTGTTAAAGACAGCAAAATGAAGTATAATTAATTCTATTACTGCTACTCAGACCCAGAGTTACTGGGAGACAGATTGCAATGCAGACAACAATGTTAGGTAACACTTTTGACAGGTTTATCATATGAGGGCCTGCCAGCCCTCAAAAGTAAAGAACATTTTCTCCTCCTTGGGTAGAAACTACCCAGCGCCAGCTGTCCTTCTTAGCATGCGTCAGTCTATTTGACTTGGCTGCAGAAATATTTGCAGGAAAGAAAGCAGATGATTCTGAAGTATGCAGCAAAGCAAACAGCTCCAGCTACTCCCTTCCCTGATGTATGGGGATAATGTTGTTGGATTATGGGTGTATTACTGCAGGTTTGCAGTTGTAGCACTTACAAAAGTAGCTGGGATTTTTGGAGTTCAGTACTGCAGTGTTAAGCCCTGTGAAACTTTAAGATATTAGAAGACTTTGGAGGGAAGGGTGAGGTGAGTTTTTTCCACTCTAAGATAATATAACATTTTATTTGCAGATGCCGTGTCTTTTGAAATTAACCCCTCTACAGACTATTAGGATCCAGTGACTGAGACATTATCCCAATACTATTTTCCCAAAGATACTTTTTGTTCCACAATCATGTGTGTTTCTTACTGGTCTTGAAATCCAGCATGTGTATGGATTCATATGGCTTGTTTAATAAATAATGACATTATAGCAGCACCTAAACATTACAGCTAGGCCCTAGTTATGTCAGAGTTTGGCAAACATTGTAATCTTCCCTCAGAAAAGCTCTCTCACATGTCCTGAAGGGAAGCTTTCCTTCCCTTGGAGCAGCGAGTCACAGAGATCTGCAGAGGTCTCTCTCCAGTGTGTGTGTGCATCTCCTAGCACAGTGGGATGTGATCCTACTGAGGTTGGAAAATGTTGACCACGGCTCTTCAATGAGAAGGTGGCATGGAATTTGTGCTGGTGTTCATTTACATTACCATTATGCAGGATACCTATTTTCATGATACAATAAGCAGGGAAAATATACTGAGAAAGGCAGCTTATTCAGAGACCTTTGTGTCACTTCTGAAATCAGATTTTAGTGAAAGGTGATCAGCAGCTCATCCACTCTGCCATCACAGAAGAAATCCGGGCTATGTGCAAAGGAATAGGGAAAATGTTCCCTGCTTTCATTAGCAGGAGCTGCAATTACTGCTTAATTTAACAGACTCTGCCTACTTCAAAGTCCATGCTTCTCCAATCCTGACTGCAGAAAGTCATTGTGTGAGTTATTTCAAATTAATTTGAAACCAGAGTGTGTTGGCTAATAGTATAGTCATAAAATCAGTGAAGGTCTAATTCTGTTATTAAAAATGTAAAGCTTATGTATTATGAATAAAGAGTTCATTCTCTTCCAAGGATATTCCATAAACATAATTTCTAAAAGTACTGCAAACACAGAAAATGTATTTCAGGCATGAATTTAGGGGCAATGGTCTGTACTCTGGAGTGAAAAAATACATTAAAAGCCTAGGGTGGAAGGTCATGTTTAAAACTTAGAAGCAGAGAACAAAAACCAGTGACAATTCCTTTGCCTCTGAAAGCCCCTGTTTATAGCTTTGCTGACATTTTGTGCAGCAAAGGAAGCAACTGGAACATCTTTCATTCACTCGACTTGTTTGCAAATGCTTGAGGGTGGCTTATAGGGAATGTGGTGGCCTGACTGAATCATTCCTTCATTGATACTTTTTTTGCAGATAGCCTGGCTAAACATTGACCCTAATTACCAGGCACGCTTTAATTCTACAGGGAAGAATGTCATAATCCTGGTGAGAAAAGTGATGGCACCCAGCATATAAAAAATAGCTGTGTCAGAGTACTGATGGTCTTTGTTCTTAAGACAGCTGCAGAGTGGTGTGTGTGTACCCAGTACACACAATGCATTACACAGGTTTTAAGGAGAACACAATTAGTTCCAACCAGAAGCCCTGTGCATCATTCCTCTTTTTACAGAGGACCATTTGTCTAGATAGGCCAGCAAGTTTTTGAAAGATAACAGCTGGCATCGTATATTGCCTCTGATGCACCAAAGAAACTTTAAATTTTGTGTATAATCTGTTGAGCTAACCAGTGATTTGAGGCCAAATAAACCTTTCTCCTTTCCAAATTTTTCTGTTATTCCATTTTAGTATCTGTCATCTTGATGCAAATCCCCACACATGCCTGTAAGTGTGTGTATTTGGTTTTTGCCACTGTTCTGCTATACAGCCCAATGGAAATTATGCTGGATAACTTACTTGCTTGCAGAGTTGATTCATGGTAGAAGAAAGGTAGGTCTTATATTCCCCTTTACAACAACTTTCCTCCAGAATTAAGGGAGGATATTTGAAGGATTGTGGTGCTGTTAATGTATTTTTCTGAAGGTACTTTAATAGTGTCTGGTTTGTCATAAGCTAAGCTAAGCCTTTGATAATGAAAGAGAGCCTCGCATGTAAAGAGAGCCCTGATTAAGAGAGGAGTACTGTTTGTTAGAGTTATGTGGGTACTTGAATATCATATAAGTTTATTAAATCATATAAAATTTCAATTTACACCACAGCACTCTATGAAATATGGAGAATACAAAGCTAATAAGTATGCCATTTTCTTTCATATATGGATTGTGTTGTTGATTGTGTTAAAACTGCCATTTTCAGAAGCAAGATTATTTATGCTAGAATAGTAATTTCCTGTCTAACAGTTAAATTTTGTGTAAGTTAATTACAGATTGAAATAAAATGAATGTTGTATAAAAGCTAGTAAAATGACAATATAGTGTTATATATTGTTGGGGTGGAGAGGATATATGCATGTATTTATATAGTACAGACGTGTGTACTCACATTTGAGTCTCTGTTCATTGTGAAATTAATTTTTTGGAAACAGAGTAACACTGTCCTGATCCAGCATGTCTGGGCTTTGTTCTGTTGCAGGGAGGTGAATTTACTTGTTTTTAGGCCTTGTTTTCTATATAATCTTTCTAATTTGCATAATGGATTATAGTGGATTCCATAATGTTTGCAAAGTCAAGATGCAAAGTCGGTCCAAGTTCATTTTCCCCATTGGTATCAAATCTTAGTACTTGTACTTTTCTAAGTGTTCTCAGTTAAATGAGGTTGATGGTATCCCAGTTTATTTTCTGTTGTTTCACCCTACCTATTCTTTAGGAGATCATAACTTATTTCTCTATAGCATATCAGAAAATACTCAGGACATGCCTGAAGTTTGTGCTACTGTAACTGTATTGCAAATTGCTCAATGGGATATTTTTTTGGTGGAGTTGTACTTCTAGACTTTGCATCCTGAGGAAGAAAATATCTTTATTTCTTCTTTGCCAGGTGACCAATCTGAGTTTCAACTTTTCCTGTCTGCCCCTTCCTGGCTTCTATTGTCATTGTATTTTACCATCATGCACAAGACTTGACAGGAATATCCCATTAGTACAGCAAGTGAGATGAGTGGTACTGTCCTGCAAACAGTCAAGAACTAGGAAAGGAGTAAAGCATCCAATTTTGAGTAAAAATGAGTTATAATAAACAGAGAGGGTGACAGTTCATGAAAGGCATGTTTGGAAATGTTATTTTGAAATTGGGGAAAGCTGGACTGGACTTGGATGGAGGAAGGAATTGTCAGCAGTCTTGGATATATTTTTTTTTACTTCAGTTGCTTTCAGAGAAGTTTTGGCATCTGTCAGGTTGGAGTTCTGGTCCCACATGGGATGACAGTGAAGAAAAAGCCATGAAGAAGATATGGTCAAAATTTCAAGAGCAGTTGGGTGGTTTTGCTGCCACACTCTATGAATTCAGCAGGTGGGAGAAGCTACAGAGCAGCAGAAGTTTCTCTCCCAATCCTGTTGTCCCACGTGTGCAGCCCTCTTCTGCTGGTCCTTCCTTTTGTCTTTTTCTGGTAACGCATCATTTATTTGTAGGGAAACTGGGACTTTGTGTCAGAGCTCCTCAAGATTTTGCAACCCCCTAAGTCCTGCAGACATCCAGAGTACAAATTATCATCGTGATCAGCAGGAAGCAAACTGAAGAGGGAACAGAAATCCCCGTAGTTTAGATGCTGTGTAGTCACTCTTGTCTGGAGACATAATTTTCTTGCTGCTTTATTGCCAGTCCTGCCCTTAGCTGTGGGTCATCTTCACAGACACACTGTAAGGCACTCAAACTTTGTAAGGCTTTTAAACTGATGAGGGTGCAGTGGAACACCTCAGGATTCATCACAAAGGGCTTTAGCCTGTGGTTTATGGCTTGTGCTTCATAAAGAATATCTCTTTTTGTGTAGCCTGACCACCATTTTGGAGCAGGCTTGAGAATGTTATCACAATTGGCTTGCTAGGTGAAAGGCTTTTCTATTTAGCTTTTAATAGAGCAAAAGTGACTCTAAATTTGTTAATATTCTTTAGGTTATATAGGACAAATTACAGATAAGTGAATAAGTAATGAAATTTGTAATGAGAATTTCTCAAGTATGAAATGTTGGCACAAATTAATTGCGAGATTTTACAGCTATTATAGTTTATATCATAAATGCAAAAATGACTAGGGCTTTTTAATTACAGCAGGAACACACTAAATTTTTATGGAGTGCCATTTTGTTAAAGAGGTACTTTAAGCATTAAGAGCAAATGCCATTCGTAACAGTGAGCCCAGATATCTGTGCCACATCAAATAAATATGTTATTGCTATGAAATTGTTCCTCAGATACTGTAACTGACACAAAGACTAATGAGAAGTCTCTTTGCACACCTTCAGTTTGCCATACCTTTTTCTGCTGGCCATTCTTTTTCTTAATTACTGTGTGTTTGGAAAGGGTCAGAGCAAATCCCTTGGAAAAATACAGGGTTTTTTAAGTTACCCTTCAAAGCACCACTGTGAATAGCAAAATGTTGGTGTCTCAGTGGAAGTTAATATTATTGTGGAGGGGAGGAGGGAGGATGGCTGGATGCTAATTCTTATTAAATATTTGATGTGCAGAGAAATCTAATACAGTGGAAACTCAAAGAAATCTCATTACTTGGGGGAATACATTGCATACTAAGATAGAGATGACTCAGACTCAAAAACTAGCAGGCAGATTTAGTAAGGAAGCACATCTAAAGCAATGTCCTGCTGTTCTTTTCCATTTAAATACAAAATCTGCATATTGTCTGCTACCTTGCTTATCTAGACCATTCTCAGAGCCAAGAATATGTTTTTAAAATGTCATTGCATGCTGTATTCCTCCCTGGTGATGTTTTAAGCTTTCCCCCTCCTCTTTTCACACTGCTGCTCTCACAGCTGGCTGTCTGGACAGCAGTAGGTGCCACAGACACTCCTCTACTTGCACATAGCTCCAAGGGTCCCCCTGAGCCTCTCCTTCCCCAGCCAATAAATATGTTCCCCTCTGAGGCTGATGATTTTGCTTAAGCACGTGAGACTGCAAACTCACATCCTTTTTCAGTGCCTCTTCAAACACACACCGTGTCACAGGCTGCTTCCCCAGTTAAGGTCTCTAATCCATCACTCACAATTCCTTAAGGGGATTAATTAATTTTAAAAATGGTTGTGTTTCTAGGTATGCTAAACGTCCTCCCTCAAGGACAAATGCTCATCTCTTCATTTGCTCATCTCTCTTGATTTGTCTTATTGGAGTGGCCGGCACTATGCCTCGTATTACACGATCCCAAACCCATGCTTGGGAGGAATTGTAAATGAGCAGATCATCAGAGAGCTCGCTCATAATTAGCTGGTACCCTTTTCCTGAAGGTGAGGCTCACTGCAGTGGACGTGGCATGCAAATGTGCTGCTATCGCATTCAGGGATGGGTAGGAGAGTTTGAGAAAACACGCTCTGACAAGGCACTGAGCTGGCACTTAGGAGTGCTGGATTTCACCCTAAACTCTGGCACTGGCTGGACTAATGTGCCCTTTTTGACCTCACAACTCGTTTCATTATCTGCAGGTTTTTAATCTGATTTGCTTTGTCATCCGTGTCCCAAAACTGTGATAGAAGCACTGACAGAATGACTGGCTCTCAGTGTGCTTCTGTCCCTGAGACACGTACAGAAGAAGTTCTCTCCCATGTCTGGATGGCCACAGTGCTCCCTGAGTCCTTGCTGGTTGCAAGCTGGCAGCTCCTAGCTGCAGCTGGAAAACATTTCCTTTGCCAGATCAAGGCTTTGACCTGAGTTTTTACTCATTCTTCTGTTTTCTAGACTGAGAAATCTATCACCAAGAAAGTACAAATAAGTCTCACTTTTGCATTTGAATGCTTCAGCACTCCCAGTGGGATGGGAATCTGAGATAAATTTATACAAGTTTAACTTGGTGAAAATAGGGCAAGAAAATCTTGCCTGGGAAAAAGAGGTGAACACTTATGTCCTATGCCTCACAGAGTTACAGGGATCTCTGTATGGTCACTTTTGACAGAGAGGAGTATTCCTATGACTCTAGGATTGCTAGCACATCCAATCACCCAGATGTTCATCAGTCTTCTACTGGTGCTCTGGCTGACCAGTTGCACAGTGACTGCACAGCCAGTACTTGTTTCAGCTGATCCTTGTCCTACTCCCCATTTCTGTGAATTGTGCAGGAGCTACAGTCTCTGTTAACTCCCCCATCCTATTTTGACAATGTGGATTGGGTAAATGCTGCCTGTCCTGTTTCTCCTGCCTTATTAATCTCATTCCTGCATTCTTCCTTCAAGGCCTGGTGACAAACTCCCAAACTTGCTTGTTTTGTGCTTGTGAAAACAACTCAAGGTTGTTTAATTCTCATCCCTAAAGTTATTTGTCTGAAAGGTTTTTTTCATCAATATGTCATTGTTTCCCTAACTGAATTTCCTGTAGCCATTCCTCAACTTCTCTCCTTGTTCCTGGTTCTTTAATTGCAAAAAAACCCAAAACAAAACCAACCAACCAAACTAAAACACACACACACACACACACAAAAAAACCCCAAAAACCACAACAACAACAACAACAACAACAAAAAAAAAACAACCAACAAAAAAACCCCCACAAAAACAACAAGAGAGAGAAAAAACAAAATCACATCAAGTGTTGATTATCTCCCAATAGGGTGTAAAGAAGGGCTGGGGTTTAAAGAAAAGCTGAAGTTGCTGGAGGAATGACCAGTGCCTCTGACTGAACGTGGTCTGGGCTGGCTGTACTGGGCAGCCAGGCAGGTTGTACCTGCTTCAAATAAGTCCTATTTGAAGGACTTTTCTGCTCTTTTCTGCAATGTGAGACATGTAATATGACAATACAATAAAGTCCTGCAACAACAGGGCTAGGATTAATCTAGCTGAGTAAGAGTAGGAGTACAACCAAACAAAAGTCACACCAAGATGACATTTGTGTATGCACTTACCATTGCTGGAAAAATGTACCTCATCAGACAGCTCCTGAAGGATCTTGCTCCTCTCCATATGGGTACAGGAAAAAAATACATGTTCTTGCAAATTACATTAAAATAGGAAGAAGAAATGTTTGCTGAAATGCTCTCTCTGTAAATGAAGGGGTTTATGTTTACACAAAAACCACTCTTGGAAAAAAGTAATTTTGCTAATGAGATATTGCCATATCTCATGGGGAGATTTTCATTGCTAAGGCACTGTTTCAGATCCAGCACAGAGCTACAATAAAATGCAATAGCAACTATCTCAAAGGAATTAATGGCTGAGCTGGCTCTCCAGTAGCAGAGTCTGTGCAGCACACCCACCACAGAAGGTGACAAGGATGCACAGTGTCAAAATGACCAGTGGTGCTGCATGAGCAGCTCAAGTCACGAGAAGTGAAACCTCAGTGCTCACTCACAGAAATTAGGTGCTGTTACTGAATAGTCTAAACAGGGTGTTGTGCACATATCTTTGTGTTTTTGTACCTGAAGTAGCTACCAGAGGGAGCTAGCATGCCCCAGAAGCCTCTAATTGCCAATAGATTTTCCTCAGGAGCTGTGGGATCACCCAGCTAGTTATAACAGACTAGATGGCCCACCACGTGCCAGAGCACCAGAGGTACAGCTCTGGGATGGCTCTGCTGACTTGCAGATGTGTTGTGATGAATGTGAGAGGTTTTTAGTACAGTAATCCCAGTCTCAAACTGACTTGGTTTCCTTGCTTTGGCTACCTGTGCTAACACAAAGCCTTGAAACTTTAACCAGAGGTGTTTAATCAGACTGATCTCTTTCCCTGGCCAACCTTGGCTGGCCACATCAGAGAAGTTAAGGACCAAGTTGGTTTGGCCATTAAGCCATTGAGCTCCTGGACAGGCTCCCTGCATACTGAGAAGTATAAAATATTAACATTTGTTCTACTGCTGCCTTGCTGAGCTGTTCTGTGGAGAACCCTCTCAACACAGCTGCTGGTGTCTTTCATAGGTACCAATTAAATTTTTATATGATGTTTTATAACCATAAATATACTCTACAGACTGCTACTTTAACTGCTTTTCAAAGCCCTTTTCAGCAGGCTTATCTCTGTTTTGCTTGTGCTGATTAAAAGGGAAGATATATTTTTAATAGGGTAAGTAGTACCAGAGAGCACACTTCACATAAAAGAAAGAGAAATGCAGTCAAACCTTTGTAATCCAAGTTGAGTCAAAGACATTGAATTAATTCAGCTAACCGAGGTTTCAAATAATTAATGGGATTTTCAGGCTACTGAATACATCAGGGACTCTGAGTTTGTTCTGGTCAAACAAGATTTTTAATGATGAAAACTCTGGTTGCAGGTAAGAAAACAGCAAGTGAGAAGATCGTCTAAAAAACTTTAGAAGGCTAAAAATCAGAATTTGAAATTAAGAACTTCTCTGGAAGTGTTTCTGAGACTCAATGGACCAAAACTAGCCTGGAAGCAGTCAAAACAGAGCAGTGCCATCCCTCTGGGCAGGCCTCATCCTGAATCTACCAGCGTGACCGAATAGTTCCACAGAGATGCTGGTTTCTTGTAAAGACTGTTCCACTTTTTTCTTTCCTCTTTTTTTTTTCCCCTGTGCAGCTTATTCCTCTCCCTGGACTGTTTTTTCCCCACAAATAACCCTTAATTGTTTGTTTTCCCTGCAAACATTGAAGAGAGCCATATTGCACCATAAAAGTAATGTCATGTGGATTCCCATCTCATCAACTCTCCATGACTTCTGAGTCATGCCTGGGTAGTTTTCAAGTGCAACTACAAAATTAGAAGACATTTCACAGAAGTCCTGGTGATTTTTGGAAAGAGGGTGCATTTTTCCATCTAATATGGGCACTCTATAATTAAGGGGTTTATGAGGGGATCTCAGTTTATTGCTAGAGATCGGAGGAGATCTGGAGCTGGTGATGACTACCAAGGAGGACACAGACCTGATGCATTATTTTGGAAAGGGTATAGGATCACCTTTTTCCAGGCTGTCAGTGGAGGGTGGTCACAACAGCTTACCAAGAGACCACAGTGGCCTGGAAAAGCAAAGATGGCTGTGACAGTAGGAGCAGCTGATGTGTAGAGATGAACTGTATCAGGGTAAGGAAATCAGTGGTTCCAAAATGATGAAGTGTTCTTTAATTGTCCACATCTCAATGCCTAGGGGAGTACTGCCAGGGAAAGTAGAACAGACGGAAATGCTGCTGACATTATAATAATGTGCTGCATGTGAAACCACTGCAGAAATAGTTAAGCGATGCCTTTGCCAAGGCCACAGAGTGAAATGTTACTACACCATGGGGTGGATTAAAATATGCATTTTCTCCTAATTGAGCACAGCAGACTCAGCTGGAGGTCCTGTCAGGAGAAGAGGAATAATTTGTCACAGCAAGAAATGTATAACTTGACAGAGCATCTATTAGACAGTACAGTAAAAAATAAAGTAGGACTTTTGCAGCTTTTCTTTATGCTCCAGACTCTTTGGCATAGGCGCCCACGTGCTGTAAATGCATTTCAGACTCGTTGGCAATGGACCAACCTGGTTGTACCAGGCTCACTATGCTTATGGCTATCATATCATGATGACAAGACAAAATCTTTCTGGTTAGATTCGGTAAAGTTCAGAAGCCTGAACTTTATTTCTGGTCACTGTATTGCAGCACTTCACAGAATCCCACACCAAATCTAAGGGTCATCTCCCAGAACTGTGTGCCACAGAAGCAACCTGTCACATCCGTCCATGAGGCTGTGTGGCAGCTAAAACCAAGTAACTTCTATTCAGGCACATGCTCTTTATCTCCCTGAAAGGAAGAGCTCTGACTGACAGGGTAATTCATCATTTACCTGATGCACGAAGAAGTCGCCTGAAGGAGCAGAGCCACACACATTATTTTCACACTGGGGGAAGCGTATGCCCTGTGTGACATCCAATGTTTTTAAAAGTTTCTGTAACCCCAAAAAAGAAATTCTGGGTTCTCTAGGCAGATGTTATTGGGAATATTTGTCACACACCATGGCATGTTGTAGTGACACAATGGGCAACCACTTCCAGGACAGGCATACCAGTGGTAGGAGGAACAAATGAACTGGGAAAACCCCAGTGACACTGGGAGGTAGCAGTGGAGAGATCAAAGGGCTGGTAAAAGATTGCAAAGGATTGCCGTGCATTGCATGAATAGTGCAGATCACTGCTGCTCACATAATTTACATTTCAGTGGGATCACAGGGCTACTCTGAGCTCTGGGATACTGCCTGAATAATTCCTGCCCACCACATTAGGTGAGCCTCGTGCTCTTTAGTGCCTTCATCAACCTCAGCCCCTCAGAGGGTTTAGCATGGAAAACTGACTCAGGCTTTACAGCTCATCCCAGATCCTTCCCAGACAGACCAGGCGTGCCATGGTGACAGAAGCTGTTCTTAGATGGTGTTTGCCCTGGCTACAGCCAGGCATATTTTGATTCTTGCACTTGGCCATGGATTCTGTATTCCCAGGAGGAAGTCTGAATGCACCCTGCATTCCACAGTGATAGAGGCAGCTGCTCTTACACATTGTTGTGCTTGGTGTGAAAAGTAATTGAGCCCCAAAACTGTGCTTTAAAAAAATTCTGTACTTATTCCAGTTGCATTCAGAAATCTGAGTCAAAGCCCTATGCGTCCCTGCTTTGGTCACTGTACAAACACAGTATAAACACTATCCCTGCCCCAAACACTACAGGGGCTAATGGTCACCCCCAGTGTGTGTCATGTCTTCTGTCTGCACTCACAGTACAGTACTGGGATTGTGTTCTGGGAAATTTGCACTATCTCTTCCTGTTTGCATGATGTTTGTTCTGCAAAGACCAGCTTCAAATTATTACTTTTCTAAGCATCATAGAATTGTTTGAGTTGGAAGGGACATTAAAGATCATCTTGTTTCAACCTCCCTGCAGTGGGAAGGGATACCTTCCCTTAAAACTAGGTTGCCCAAAGTCCCATCCAACCTGGACTTGAACATTTCAGGAATGAGGCATCCACAGATTGTCTGGACAACCTAATCCAGTGCCTTACCACTCTCATAGTAAAGAATTTCTTTCTAATATCTAATCTAAACCTACCCTCTTTCAGCTTAAAGCCATTACCCTTTGTCCTATCACTACATGCCTTTACTGGGATAAACAATATGTACAGTTCTTTACCTTTCTTTACTTGTGTTTTGCTCCTTACCCAGTTCTTCCAAGTCTACTCTCTCCAAGGCCATCTAAGAGCCACTATGGAAAAATATATAAAAGCTTATGCATTTCCTGTAGTCAAAATTATTTTATGTTCAAAATCATAGATCATGGGTCTAGGCCTGTTTGTTGTCCTTCTGCTTATTTAAGATTGAATCAACTCATGGTCATTTAGACCAAACATCTATGCTACAAGCAGCTAGCCTGAAGTGTTTTGGTGCTTATCAGAACTGTAGCTGATGTGATGTTGCTCTAGAGCCAGGGACTACTTGCTGTAGAAATGTGTCCCTTTCATGCAAGGATAGTTTGTCCTACTGTGTATGGAAGCATTGCTTACTGCAGGATGAATTTGAAATTCTTCTAATGATGTGTTTCCTTAGTTTCTGGGAGCAAGATGCTGATCTCCAGCCATAAAAAAACCCCAGCCATTGAAGGGAGTGGCAGACACTATTTAATTCCCATAGATTGTTGTTTTCAGGCTTTCCAAAAGTGATTTTTGACTCAGCCTGTTTCTGGGTTTTACTGAAGCAATCAATTCTTGTTTCTTTTCAGTCTACTTCATCAGTTAATGAGCATTGCTACCTTAGTACCTTTTACCTTTTCTTCTTTTTTAAGTAATGCATATCTTTCAATGCCTGTTTTTGAGGCAAGATTACTATTCCAATGTGTTTCTATTGTTCTTGTAATATCCTTTTCTTTTGTTCTGCACCAGAGATTCTCATTCCTATATGTATCTGGTCTTAATGCACAGCATTTCTCTTGATTTTTTCTGTTTTAATCCAGTTTTAAATAGCAAATTTCATTAAATGTATCACACAAACATTT
This sequence comes from Calcarius lapponicus, assembly GCA_039654755.1. Classification (NCBI taxonomy): domain Eukaryota; kingdom Metazoa; phylum Chordata; class Aves; order Passeriformes; family Fringillidae; genus Calcarius; species Calcarius lapponicus. The sequence goes on along the minus strand of CM077464.1, from coordinate 35,288,179 downwards.
ATTCTTCTCTTCAATATTATTCCCATATTCTCTTGCTGCCTATTCCTCTCCCCTTCCGTGTCCTATTACCCATTACAATAATCTCATTTATCTGATTTTCCTTTTTTGCCTTGCATTAGAATGAGGCATGGAGACGGAATATCCCAACCCTCTCCCTTTTGTTTCATATTTAAAGCTTTCATCAGTCATGCAATTGCAATCCTAAGAGTTCTCCACAGGGATTTCATTCCTGAGAGTAGTCCTCAGAGTGTGAACCCCTTTTTGGGGGCTCACACATCCCTGAACCTTGTTCATAGTACTGGCCCACAAGCTCATCCTACCTCTTGAGTCCTGCCTTTGCTCTTTGCCTGCTGAAGGACTCTTGTACCTTCATTCATTTCTGCATTTTCACCTGGAAGCCATCCATGATCACCTCTAATGTGACTGTGGCAGTGACACGAAGGGCAGCTGGTCAGTTGTCCTTCTTTCTAATCATGATCTTGACCCTACTGCACACCTTTGTGCCTGCTGCCAGTAGCCATTCTCTTGTCGAACATCTGATTTTGACCATGGTCTTCCGAATTTCTCCAGCCTGTTGGGGCTGCTCTCATAACTTTTCTATTTGTACTCCTCCCTTTTTCCAGTAGAGCAATCCCATGTCTCTTTGCTTCTCTATTAATTGATTCTTTCCTCATTTTTTGATTCCTTGGTCTCACTTTCCACATGCATTATCATCTAATGATCTGCCTTTTGAGTATCTTGCTCAGGACTTATGCGGTGTATGACATCTCTTGTTTTCATTTCTTGTTTAAACACCCACTTGAGATCCACCCACATCACAATATCCCAATCCCAACCTGCCAGAGTTTTGGAAAATCCATCTGTGGTCTCTTTCTCCTAACACAGACCAAAACTGCATCCCCTCTCCAGCAAGTAGGGGACATTTACCCACAGAACTACTGTTGTGAAGCCAAGGGCAAAACTGGGCTACTCAATTGGGAATGCACTTCAGAGATGTGTTGGTGGATGGGCTGGTGGGGAGTTTCATACACTTTCCCTTTGCTGTGCTAATTGTTTCAGTGCTAGCAGGAATAAAAAGTAGTAAAAGTTTATTTTAGACACTAAATCAAACAAATGTGTTATAGGCACAGATGAGGAATTAAAAATCTAGTAATACATCTTGAAAATGTTTTAAAAAATATTCCGCTTAGTGCCATTTCAGGGTATGAATTCTTTTATGGATTTATGTTACCTTCTGTTATTAAGCACACTTACTTGATTCTAAGAAGCCATTTTTGATTCCTCTGAGGCTATTATCTGTTGCCAGCATCACTACAGTGCCTAGTAGAGGAGCGAGGTCTCAGGTCCAAAACTTGAGGCTATTATTTTGGGTAGAAGTAGCAGTGGATCCTACTCCCATTTGATTATTTCTACAAAAATGAAACTAAACACAGAAAAAATACTGACAGATGACATGCATGCAAGAGGACAGATCTACAAAAATAACCAGCCAAACCCAAACCAAATGTCATCACTTGAAGTGACAGTGTCAAAATATTGACAATGTGGTAAATATTACATGCATCTTAAGAATCAACAAAATGTGCAACTTTTTCCTTTCCCTATGTTTTTTCTTTCTAGTATTTTTACTTCCCTCTTCTTTCCTCTTCCCTCTTACTCTCCACTTGCAACAATAAGCAGTTTGATTGTTTGTGACTTGTTTTCTCTTATCTTTCAACTTGTGCATATGTGTATTTTTAAATGGGTAGTTCTCACTTTATGCCATGCTTGAATTACACGGAGAAAAGAAATTGTCCTACTTAAAAGAGCACAAAAGGATTTTGCAAGGGAAGTATTTGAAGAGGGATATGTCAAATTAAATAAAGACCATTGTTAAATGCTTTTTTCTCTGGTGTAGTTTCAGTTCTGAGGAGAATCTAAATTTAGACTCTGAGCTGTAGGTATGGTTTCATATGGCATATTGTACCGAGTCCTACATTTGAAAGAAAGATTTGCATTGAGGAACTGGCCTAAAGGGCTTTTAGAAAAATACTGAGTACTTTGTTTCTATTGTTCAAGAATATGTTTTCTGTTGTGTTTTGTCATGGTGCTGACCTTTAATGGATGGGAAAGGATACATCAAATGACACCTCTAAGTCAAGCAGCTTTTCCTGGTGCAGTCTGGTAGTGATTCCAAGCCAACTGAAGTTCACATGCAATGGAAAGCTCTTTATGCACAAGTGAGGACCAGGATGGCTTGGTCTTGATATACCTGCAATAATTACATGGAAAATTCCCACCCTAGGTCATCTGCTGTTGGCGTCCAGTGATGGTCCAAGACTGAGAACTCTGGAGGTTGCTGCCATTAAAGAGAGCAATTCCTGGGATCTGTAATATTTTAGGCAAGCTGTCTGCTTATGCAGAAACCAGCATCTCTTGCTCAAAAGCCAAATCAAAAAACAGCAGAGAGCATCTGAGTGCTGGGCCCTGCACGTAGGGTCACAACTACCCTATGCATTTACAGGCTGGGGGCAGAGTGGCTGCAGAGGGGCCTGATGGAAAAGGGCCTGGGGGTTGACAGCAGCTGAACGTGCGCCCAAGTGCCAAGAAGGCCAGTGACATCCCGGCTTGTGTCAGAAATAGTGTGGCCAGCAGGACTGTGGAGTCAAGGGCAGAGACAAAGTGCCTTGAATCCTTTTCTCCAGGGCTATTGTACTTCATTTTTGTGGGCTGCCTGGGCAGCGAGGGGGCTGCGTGGTCAGGAGGGACCCATGAAGCTGTGTAGGAGGATGGATTCTCTTTCTGAGCTGTTCTTAGGGACAATCTACATATCATTAAAACTCCTGTGCCATCTGAATGCATAGCGGTACTTTATCAACTAAAACTTTATTTAATCAGTTGATTTAATTATGAGCTAGTTAATTGAAAAATTCATGGTACAAGTTCTGAAGGTCAAAATACTCAGAAGTTCAAAGAAGACTGGAGTGTTTGTTTCACTCGAGATGAGATGTGCAGTGCTGAGTTACAGAAATCTGCTCTGATTCAAACTGGCAAACTGATCTTGGGACTAAACAACTGAATTACAAAACAAGAAGACAATTCACTTGCATTCATGAGGTGTGAATGTATCTACTGCCAGCTGTGGTTAGTCTGTGATTGATTTATCTGTGTGCTGTGGTTTCCAAAAGACTCAAGTAGTAACCACTCTTGCAGAAATGCCTTTAGCACTGTCCTGTCAACCCTTTTAGTCCTCTCAGGAACATGCCTGAGTCTGAGTGAAGTGCTGGATTGCTTTACTGGCAGACTGCTGTTCTCCCTGGGTGGGAGAGACATGCTGAGGGCAACAAGAACTCAAGATTCCCACCTCTGTCTCACTGTGTTTCACTGCTGCAGGAAGGCTTTTTAAGAAGTTGCAGAGGCTAAGTGAAATGTCTGGTTAATAATTTGGAAATAACTTGGATTTATGAACCACTAGGTATGGCAAACACTGGTTCCCCACCCCAACAAGCACAACAGAGACAGGGACCACTAAGAACTTGCTTGAGATCCCTATTTTGGACTGAAAGTCATGTATACATCTGCTGGATATTTACATGCCTATAAAATACTAAACAGCAAAAACTGTAGTCAAAGGTCAGAGAGTTTTGGGCAGCTAAGGGCATTTGAAAATCCCAAAGCTTCAGTACAAGTCCTCTGTATGCTACTGTTTGTCCAAAATGTATAATCAGAGCAGGTTGAGATCAGCATCCTTGTGTACACATCTCTTCAGGCTTTGTGTTTTCATCCCTTTGTTATCAAATTTTGCCTTTCTTATCTAGCTCTCCAGAGCACCAGCCTGGGTTCATCTGGAAAAAAGTAGAATGGTAAAGAAAATAAGCAAAGGACAAAGCGTATGGAAAATAAAGACAAAAAGCTTTCATACATCTATAGATAGGTGAATACTTATCTTTGAGGGATGCTGCCTGTAGGAAGAGCGAAATGAATAAATAATAACTATATAGTCATTTAATACTGTTAAAGACTGCCTAGGAGACTGTCTTTCTGAGACTGCACTTCAGAGACTTTCCCTTTATTGTTGCTTACTGGAAGACTCATTTTTTTCTCTTGTTGACCTGCACTTACAACACACAAATCCCCCAGACAGTGAGCAGGAATGAGCCATTGCTAGGCTCTCACTGCTGAGAGATGTGCTGGGAAACCTGAGGGTCTGCAAGAGTGCTCTAAGGATGGGTTTCTTACCTGCTGCTGTGCCATTTGGGAGTGTGAGCTATACCACAGAGGAGCTCAGAGAGGTTTTCCTCTCCTTTCCTTCCTTTCCAGTTAGAAGCTGTCATGATGCTGGCACAAATCCAACGAGATTTAATAGGAACATGGAAAATTTGCACCAAGGTCCACCTGTCACTTTTGGGGACACTTTTGCCCTTATGTGCCCAAACTCATTCCAGAACTCTCTGTTTCAAACTCATCCCTTCAGAGTCATAGACATGAATCAGGAATCAGGCTGTTTTTAACATTACTTTTGGGGATTTATTGACAATCTCCACTCATTTTTTTTTTCAGCATGGCTGTGCCAAACAATCAGCACAGTCCTGTCAGTAGTGTCCCAGCACCTAACCTGATACAGCCTCAGGCACCGTGGCACAGGAGATACAGATTCCAAGCATGGTTCCTAATGTGGGTGTTGTGGGATCCCAGGAAAAATACATGAACTTCTTTTCTCCCTAATCCATCTAGAACCTCCCCTCACCATCAAAGGGTGCTGTATTGGGCAGGCACTGCAGTTTTGAAGGATTGTTTTTACCCTCCATCCAACACTAAAAATGGGAACCTCTGGTCTCTGCTGTGTCATTTCTGAGAATTGGCCTAAGTGAGCAGCAGAAAGAAAAGAACAAAATAACAGTACCACAGTGAAATGACTTTCACATTTTGCTCAGGTTCCTTGTCTCTCATTATGGGCTTTTATGAGAAGTGCAAAGCATGTGAAAATTTAGAAGGCATTATTTGAAAGAATAGTGAGTCTAGGTAATAAGGTACTGCATGCCCAAAAGCAAGGAAAATAATTGTTTTCAATCTAATGTTGTATTTATCACTCCTGGGATGAGCATGCAGCTAATACATATTTCAAATATAAGTTCAAAATATTAATGTGCAACCAAGCAAAGGTTATTTCTCACTCTTCATCTGTTTCTAGTGAGGTTATATTGTTGTTTTACTGCATTGTGTTGTTGCATTATCTTAATAAATGATTAGTTGTGAGATATTATTTCCCTTTAAAACATATGACAGCAAAACAAGTTTTTAATAAAGTGCTTCGAAAAAGCAACAAACTGAAAAAACCCTGGACAATAGCTCAAATTGGTAATGAACTGAATATGCCTCTAATTATATTGAATTCACAAGTAATAGGATGAAGCAACATTAGAAATTACTTCTGACTGAAATTCAGTGCCTTAAGGCTGAGAATGTTTCTCTCAAACTTCCAGAGACTGAATAAAATTGCTGTATCAGTATTTGTTTCAAATATCTGTCTCTTCAAATCTCAAAATGAAGGATAGTGGGTGAAACTTTCCTGAAAACAGATACTCCAATAAATGTGTGACAAAAGTTAAGTGTTTTCTCAAGGCAAGATTTATTTCTGGACTTCAGTTTACCCAGTACATGCAACTTTTGCTGTAAGCTGGTCTGGCTATATACAGTAGCAGGCTCAGTGCACATTTAAAGCCACATTTTTAAACTTGTATTCAGCTGTGTCAATCTAGATGAGGCTCATCACAGGACTCAATCTCTGTGTCCCATGTCAGCAATTTAGGACTCAATCTTAATCTTTGTATGAAGTCATTGTGTATCAAATGTGTAAATAATTAATGTACTGTGTATGGAAGCAGTATCAGATTAATTCCTTTAATAACAAAAATCCATATATTATTAAATAGAGGTTGGTCAGCAAAGTGACCTTTTATCTTTTTTTTTTTTTTTTTTTTTTTCAGTGACCTTGAATTAAATCCAGCATTGGCCAGAATGACCATTAATCATTTTAATCAGATTGCTGAGTGAATTACCAAGTGAAGTCAGTTGAGTCATCTCAGTTTACTTTCTGCAGGGAAGAGGCACTGTGTTTGTATCACAAAACAACACAATAGGCCCATGATTGGTTTCTGCAGGTTGAGGCTGATAGGTATTTGTGGAGCAGCTTGGACCTTGTCTTTCTGCAGTGCTCTTGAACCCACTGCAGATAAATAAAGCATTTTTTCTCCCAGCATGGGTAACATCAGGTTTTGTGCCATGAATAGATTTTCAAATGTCTTACAGCTAAAAGTATGGGGAAAGGATTTGTTTGGAGGTTGAGCAGTGTAAACAAGACTGTCTTACAGTTTCCTCTGGAGTTTAAATATGTTTGTATACTGCAGAGAAGGAAAATACAGGTTTCACTCCTACCTCTATGGCTGCTGCTACTCAGCTACTACTAGCATGCTGTGAATGAAAACACAACAGGAGAGAAAATATTAAAAGACATTTAAAAACTTGTCAGATCAGCTATTAGGTTAAGTAACATTCACTGTAACCTCAACTTCATGGATCAGCTTTCCTGATGAGATCATAGCAGGTTAATGCAGGAGAGAGGCAGAACCAGAATCCAAGTCAGAAATGGAGAAGTCCATCATAACAAGGAACAGCAGAGAGTTTCTAACACAGTGGAGCTATGTTCATCAGATATATTTCACTTCTTCCATGCTGACAATATTTTGGCAGCGCTACAGAGGATGAAAAGGATGATTTGTACAATTCATCAAAGTCAGTATCTTGATTCTTATGTGGCATGAATGATAAAAAAATTAAAATTGTTTTCAGGATCTCTCTTTTTGGGACTACAGCTTATTGGTTCAAGCTAGAATGTGCCACTCCTGTGAAACCCAAGATCTCTTGTCAGAGAAAACTGCTGACTCAAACCAGAAAAATGCTGGCAGGAATAGCAAAACTGCTGTCCAGGAATCATGTATCTGTGGTAACATTTCTCGCAAAACATAGGCAGGAAAGCAGTTCTCTTATCACTTCCAAAGTGCTTCCAAACTCTCTAAGAAAATATTGCAGCATCTGTTTTATAGGCTTTATCTACGGCAGAAATGAACTGTCACCTTCCTGCTGACATCTCTCCCACCTTCAAGGCTGCATCCCCCTTTCCCAGCCTTTCTAGGTGACAAACTTTTGGGCTTGTGCAGTGGTGATGCATCAGTCCTCCAAGAACAACACGTGTGGGGACTGGTTGATATGATTTATCCTTAACTTACCAGGTTTCACCTATCTGAGCTGTCACCTCATGTTTCACCACCAGCACATCTGAGTGTTGAGCATTTGCGTAGCATTGGGTGCCCACAACTGTGACCTGAACAAAAAATGGGATGTTATTGCAAGAAGGATATGATGGTTGAGTGTGCTGCCTTGTCTAGGAAAGGACCCTGAGGAAACTTTATGAGACACACACTAGTAGAATCTCTCAAAAATGTTTTCTAACAAGTCATAGCTCTTTTTTACAAGAAGTGTTTATACTAATTGCAGTGTGGGTTTTCCCCCATTTTTAAAGTACCTAATCCTCCCACAGGCCTATGAGTTTTCTTTCTCATTTCAAAATGAAAGCTTTTAAGATAACTTCTGTCTTATCTTCTGCTGTTCATCCAATTTTAAAAGGATTTCATCTCACCATGTCTCGTAAGAACAACTTTTTCTTGTTGCCTTTCTTTGCCATCCTGACTGTCACCTCAGCAACAGCAATAACTCACATCATACACCTGCTACAAACATCACCCAAACATGCAAAGAGTTTCGTGAGGAAAAAAAGATTCTGGCTGATGCCAAATGATTTAAAAGCCATCCCAAATAGCAGTGCACTACCTCTGTGTGACCACAGGGCAGCCTGTGGTAGGGTAGTTTCCCATCTCTGGCAGACTGGGCACAAGGGAGACACAAAATTCTGTAGCTATGCTCTGTCAGTGAAAGCACTTCTTTCTATTTTCTGAAGTCAAGATGAAATGGAAGTAGCACACACAAATCAGATGAAAGACTTGTCAGAGGGGAAGAATGGAGGGGAGTCACAAGTTTGACAAAAGCAGGGAGAAGCTGGACAAGTCAGCCTACAGGCCCACTCTGGGAAAGAAGATGCTCTCTCTGCTCATTGGGTAGCAATGGTGAGCTTCGAAAGATGCAGTGCTGGGATGGGTACCAGGGCTCCAAGCTCCTGCTCTTAAAAGGGTCACTGGACCAAGGACTTGAACTCCCTAAAAGAGTGTTCAGGGACCATGAGAGGTTTGCATTCCTGGAAACTCCATGGATTAGTTAGAGGTAAGTGATGGGACAGTGCTGACCTAGTCTGTCCCCAATCCTTTCTTTCTTATATGTAAACACAAAAGGTCCAGGCACTGGCTGGCTGTTAATCACAAACTCGGCTGCATCTGACCTGGGTGTGCAGATTCATGCTGCTACATCCATATAACATAGGTTTATAGTGCCTCTTTCTCTGTGTGAGTGCCACATGCAGTGCAGTGTGACATTAAGTGTGTTTAGTTATAATTCAGCATGGTGATGCAAGCCAAATTAGTAACCTGTTTTCTGGTAGCCATTTAATAACAGTCACAAATGGCCCAAGGAAATTCCCACTTGTACCAAAGACAATTTAACAAACGCAGATGTGTTCATCTACACAGAAACTTCAAAGGAGACATTTTCATAAATGTGTTCTGCTTGTTGCATTTGTACTGGCATTTGTTAGTGCTTCCTGCAATGCTTGGTTTAGTCAGGGTCTTGTCTTCATGGGCTGAATGAAGGGTCATGCAGAGTGAAGGGCTCCCCTTCTTCTACTTCTTGTTAAAATCATTAGCCCAGATCAATTTTATATTTCCATATTCCTTTAACACAGAATTGTTCTTAGAAAGCATCAGCTGGTTCACTACACTGCCTTTTATAGACAGGGCTATTGCTTCATCATTTGCTATAAATTAGGAGATATTTCCAAAAGTGCACGCAAACCTAAACAATCATCTTGGTGCACTTTTCTCTGAGAGTATTGTTTTTAGCTAGATACATGACCTATATTTAAAATATATGAAATGGAGGTATACTTAACGTTCAAAGTGATATATTATAAAGATAGAAGAAGGTGAACTCATGATATATTACAAGCCTTTCATACCATGAAATAACTATTGCCTATTATTTTTCTCCTGACATTTTTATTTTTAGGGGAATTTCAGTTGATTTGTATTGCTGACACCACTGATATGTTGTTTCCAGTGACCTTACATCCAAAATCAGTAGGGTGTGACATTTGATGGCCCAGATAAAAAACATTAATAGTAGAAGAGAGGGCTTATTTTCCTGCTCATAAATTAAGTTTAAATAATGCAGAATTTATTTTTAACTCTCCAGTACTTTTTACTGTCTACCCAATAAATGTATTCATTACTGGGAGCTTAACTCAGGTTTTCTTAGGGAAGCAGTTTATTAAGATCCTTTTGTACAGCCTTGGCTTTCTTCTTGAGGCAGTGTTTGGTATGAAGCACTGCTTTCCACAAACAAAAGGAGATGGCTCCCACATAGCAAATAAAAAGGAATATAGTGGCAGCAGCAACATTTGGTGTGATGAACAGTAGCAGAGTCAGTTTCAGAGAAGTTTGCAGCATCTTTGACTGATACAAGTACTAAATGCATAATATAAATATTAGTGTAACCTACCCTGTAGGCTTATCACACCTCTTCACAGTCCTGCCTGCACAAATCTCTGCAAATGTTCTCTTGATGAATTCTTCATGAGTGCCTGTGAACAGCACCCCATTCTGGTGTATGTTTCTCCACTTTGAAAATATTCAAAGAGCATGATCTCCAGCTGCAACTCGAAAAGGAGAGAGAGAAATTCACTGATCAGAACTGCTACTGTCAGTCCTTTGGACACAGACACCTCCTATGTAAAGGAGAAGTATGGCTGATGTCTCAGCAAAAATCTTAAAAACCCTGGGAAAACACCCTTCTTGCTCCTCTCTGATCTGCAACATTTATGAACATGACAAATTGTTATTGGATTGTTTTGAGAACTTTTATAACAGCAAGAGGAGAGTTATCACCATATATAGGCTCTTAAAAGACAAGATGGGTTTCTGCAGCACAGGGTTATACTTTGTGTTCCCTCCTGTCATTTTTTATGGCACAAGTCTGTTTAGGAAACCACTGCATCTCTTTCACTGTCTGTGGATAGTGATACAGCATCTGTTTGCATAGCTTAGTCCTGAAGGCACTGACAACAAAAAAGACTCATGGAACTTATTTCTCTTCAGAAAGGTCTTGTTGGAGTTTCTGCAATCCACTCACTGAAGCAAACACCAAGCTCTCTGGCTTGGTCCTTTCCAAGAGAAGAAGAGGGGAGCTGATAAGTTTTCCTGATTGAAGATGCTTCCTATTCTCTTTCTGTTGAACACGTGCCATCTGTAACTTCAGTGTGGGTGGAAAAGCACAGGAGATTTTGGATATGAGCATGTGAATGAATCTTCCCCTGTGAAAAGTCTTATTACATTCAAATTTTATTTCATTATCCTAAAGGGGCTCAGGTCCAGCCTTACAGCCCTGGTGTGTGGGTGGAATTTGCTTCCCCCATTTTCCAGGCATGATTATTGTTACAGCAAGACAAGGCAACATGACTGCTAAAAGTGACTGCTAGAAATTTTAACTTTGTCTTTTGGTTTCTCAATTTTTAAGATGAACTCGGTTAATATTTTCTTCTGCAGTCAAAAGGATTATTTCTGCAGAGTTTTATCTTGGATATTTGGGGTGGGGGGATGGTTGGAATGATTCAAGCTGATTCCTGAGTAATCTCTTGATTCCAAAATCAGTGTCTTAAATGAAAAGACCTGAAATGGCACGAGTTGGCAGTGCTCAAGCTGTATAAGAGCTATTTGAATGTGCAGATTTGTATGTCTTCTTTGACTGAAACTTTTTATACAAATTGGAACCTACTGGTTTCATCAATCTACAGCAGCTGACTTGCTGAAGAGAACCAGGTCCCATGAATTCACATTGGTCAGTACTTTAAAAAAAATTTCCTATACAAAATAATCAGTCAACGAATAATAAACCCACTGTTGTTTTCTTTTACAGTTAATTCTCCTAGGCTTATGCTGCTGCTGACCTGGTACAGGATTCGTGTATCAAATGACTATATATGAGAAAAAGGAAGGAATTTCAGGTCATCCTGTTTGCCTCTCCTGCAGAGAACTGAGGAAGTGGAAATGGCCTTCAGCTGGACCAAGGAGGGCATGGAGGCTTTTGTCTCCTCCACCTGGACACTCCTCATCAACTTATTGGGCAACTAATGGCAGAGTGGCACATCTGTGCCTCTTGTCAATGATTCATCATCCCCAAAGGGTATGTCTGCTCTCCATGTGGCAGGGGGAAGATGTGAGGCCCCTACTCCTGATGCCATGGGTGCTGATATTTGCTAAAATAGCTTTTTGTCTTCCCTTCAGTCTAACCTCAAGAGTCAAAGGATTTCATGGACACCAACCCACCCTGAAGCTGGGAATTGTTCTTTATTTCTCCTTCACAGTCCCTTGCTGGGAGTGCATATGAGGTTTTAGAGGACATTTGGATTGTTGGATACACATGGGGATTTCTGTAGAGCTACTGTGAAAGGGATGCAACCAGCAGAACAGCACATCCATGAAGTGACAGACTGGCTACAGAGACTACTCTGCTCCTAGTGAGATCTCCAGTCTGCCTCAAAAGAGGGAAGGCCATTATGGAAAGAGAGATGCCCCAGCCCTGGGGCACGACAGAGCCCTCTTCCCTCCCTCCTCTCAGACACAGGGCAAAGCTGTCCTGCTGTACAGCTGATCCAGCCTTGGGACATGACCTGTAGTCTGAGGAAACCTGGGCCAGCCAATGCTCCTAATGACAGCTGCTCTTCCTATTCTGGGATGCTTGTGTCCGCTACAAATGGAAATACGGGGGTGAAGTAGAGGTCATGTGAGAAAATGGCATCACTGGCATTCCTTAAAAGATGTAGCCCAGGTCCTGTCTTGCTTTGAATGAGTGGTCTCAATGTATCACTCTCTCTTCAGCTGCTTTGGTGTTCTTGGAAGGGTTTTCCTAGCAGTTGTACTTGTCAATTTTTCACAGTTCACATGAGTTTCTATGTCTGGAAGTCAATATGCCAACCACTAATATATAGCATGCTTTTACTGTGAATTCATGAAGTATCACTGCAATTAAATTTCCCTGTTAATGACATGATTTATTAATGAAACAAGGTTCATCCTGAAGCTCTTGAAACTGAAAATAGAGTTGATTCCCCCTCACAGTGTTATAAAGCTCACATTAGATACAGATTTTGAATGACATTTTAAAAGGCTGCCAAGCCAAGGAACCTGGAGGGGACAATCGGGATTTGCCCTTTTCCAGACAACTCACACAAAGAAATTAGAGAAGACAGATCAACAGCAAGAATCCCTACCCCAAAGCAGAAAAAAACCTGAACCCAATGCCAGATAAAGCAAAAAACCTCCTGATAAGGAAAATCACAGGAGTCTTCTATTGTTTTGCATCCTCTCAGTTAGAAGCAATATAGTGCTGAGATGTAAAAGGTTTTGTGTGGAAGTTGAAAGTTTCTTGGAAAAGGCTAAAGAATAGCAGTGCAGTATGTGCCACAGAAGCTGTGCCTGAGGCATGCAGTGCATAAAAAGCATTAGTATGGGGCTCAGATGATGGTCTGCTGGCCTTTTCCATTCATTTGTGGCAGGTGACCTCCAAAAAAGACCTTGGGATAAATAACAACTAAGCCAATCAAACAAAGTAACTGACCTAAGTCATACCTGTAAAGTTCACTTTATGTTAATGGACTCCATATGGTTGCAGAAGTCCTCTGCCTATTTGCTTTATAAGCTGTTGGTTTCATTTGTTGGATTTTGTTTTTATTCTTTTTCTCAAATAAAATGCTCCAAATATTTGCTGTTGGAGGGGAACAACGCTATGGGAGGCTCTGAAGTGATATTCATAAGAACTGCGAGCACTGACTAATTGATTAACCAAGAGATCTTGAAGAGAATGATTTGATTAGGGTAATTTATAGAGATTGTATCTTTTGTCATCATTTGTCTTTGAAAACATAGAAGAAAACTGCTTCCAAGTGCATGTAGCCGCTGGCATGAGAGATGGTGTGTGCTACATCATCAGTTACAGCAGACTGCTCAATTTTGTACCTTTCCAGCAAGTCAAATATCCAATAACAACACACACACACGCACGCACACGCACACGCACGCTCCAGCTCTTTGCAGCCCAAACTTTTCCAACATGTGCTTAGAAAAATATTTGGGGTTGTTCACTGCTCTGCTCTCTGTAGCATAAACATTTATTTAAATGGGGCTGTCTTTTCAGTAATGAAGAATGAAGGAAAAACAATGGTCTGATTTTGACAAATTAACTTGTGATTTGGAGAGTCAGTGAAGCAGGGAAGAGACATTCCTAACTATACTAATTAAATGAGCTTGCAACATTTATTTTAATGCAATGGAACCAGCCATATGAAGATGAACATTTTAATTTATTTTGTGGTGACATTATGAAAAATTTCTCTGCTGCAGATTATCTACAAAAACAAATCTCATCAGCACCTAGGTTTGTGCATGAAATTTGCATCTCTCACATAAGTTTGACCTTCCCCAGTGAAAACAAATGGAATGTGCTAAGTTAAAAAGTTTCTGCAAAGGTTGTCTTCCCATTGATGCGGTGGTTTATGTTCAAATTACCTCTGTGAAAAACACATCCATTTTTCATGGCACAGTGTAGATGAAAAATTCTGAATCCTTTCTAAGGGGAATGCAAATATAGCTCATTAGTTCAAAAACATTTTTCATGAACGACTGCTGAGTATTTTCAGGCAGATGAGAATGTGCAGTTTCAGCCAAGAATGAGCACCACATGTCCTACTAATTGTTTTTTAAACTTGTTGCTTCCCTCTATGGCATTCAATAAGTCTAGAAACTGTGAAGATTCCTGGAGAAAAGAAATTATAGGTATCCTCACTTACAGCATATACTGGGTCTTTTCAATATACTGTGCAGTATGAGGAAAAAAAAAATAGGAGCATTAGCTTTCAGATATTGTTATATTCAGGCACATGACATTTCTCTCCTTGGAGTTTTTTCAGGTTTCAGTAATGAGTAGGGATATTATTTATGGGGTGCCATCAACAAAGAAAGTGTTGTCCTAAGGTTCATATCAGTGATGATGTTAGGGAGCTGCTGTCAGTAGGAGCTGCAGGAGTTCATTGAGTTTTGGGGTTTTAACTAGGTTGAGTAGCAGTAACATATTTTCACTGTTTTAAATTACTCTAAAGAAGGTGCTTATGCCAGGATTTTCCTCTCTTCTGCAGGCCTTCCAAAGGTGTGCTATAAGATGCCCTTATAAAGAAGATTTGAGCAACAAATCAGGCTGCCAGTCTTGAGCCTGAAAGCTGGAACAGATAAAAACAAGGAAAAAAAATGATGGCCTTTAGAAATTTGATTTCAGGGCCTGGTCACCTGTTGAATATCTCGTGTCTCTGAGTGGTGATCCTCCATGTGCCATGTGCACACACCAGCTCCTCCTCACCACTGTGGTGGAAGGTGACTCTCCATGGGCCATTCTGCAGCCAGGTGCATCTTAAGAGCTCAGACTGGTCTTTACCTGGGTCACCTGGGCTCAGGAGGTGAACTGCCCCTGTCGGGGTTCACATGGGTTGCGTGATGACTGAATTAAGCAGCACAGCTCCAGTCAAATTAAAATAATTGGGGCATTCTTTGGCTGAGATTCTCTTCACATGGATAAATCTGCAGCCCTCAGTGTCAGCCACAGACAGTGCACACACCTCCTCTGTTTTCCAAAGTTCATGCTGCTTAACAGACCCTAGACATCTATCTTTTATCTTGGCCCTTTTTCTGTTCCCTTTAGAGTGTGAGATCAGCTTTTAAGACTAGTTATTAAGAGAATAAAGCCAATTGTCATGAGCTAGGGCTTCCTGCAGCTCATCTCTCCCCTTCTTTCTGCCTCTTGCAGAAAGGCATCCATGGACTCCTGGGATGTGCCTCCTGGCACATGGGACTTCCTCATTGAGGAATCTGCAGGCCCTGGCAAACTGTGAATCATTTTGCCCGCATGATATGAGCTGCAGCCACCTCTGGACCGAGCTGTGGAGATCTTCTGCCCATGCACAGAAAAGCTCGAAATGTGATGACTGCAGTCTTTCACCCAGCTGAAACTATGGAGGGTTGTTGGACAGGAAAGCAGTTATTACTAAAACTGAATTGGAATTTAACTGTAACACTCGTGTTAACAAAGTATGTGAGCCTTAATGACAGTCAAATATGGAATCTTAAGCCAGCCAATGGTAAAATCCTATTGCACAAGACTACAACCCTGCTTTTTCACCTGAAAAGCAGTTCTACGCTCCCTAAGTGTTTGCTAAACTCTTGCTCATTACTCTTTGTCCAAGACGGAAAACTGCCAGGTACTAAGAAACAACACTGTCCTATGCATTGCTGATGCTCTGATGACAGATGCCATGCAGCCACTCTTTTCTTGACTCAGTGTATCAGTCCCTGCTTTGCTCTTTAGTTCTGCCTTTAGGTCCCTGCTTTTCTCTTTAGGTCTGCCTTTTTTGGTTACCAGCCTTAGAAAGGATTCTCCTATAATAATTTCACGTGTCAAAGCTTCTTCACCAGAACAAAAATATCCTCCCAGGAAGGTCATCTCCAGGAGGAGACTGGAGGACTGCAGACTGTCAGGACTGCCATAGCACTGTAGCACTCAGTAACTCTGACTCTAAAAATCACTGGGCAATAATTGTACCCAGAGATAACCAAGAAAGCACACTGTGCGTTGACCCCAACAGACGAGTTAGCTGAAGAAACAAACCTTCAAGACATTTAAAGTCACACAAAAAATGCCAGTGTATCATCTGACAGGGCAGAGAAAAGTAGCTTCTTCCTGTGTGATGGAATTGTTTGAGGATACTTCACTGGTCTTGAAATATGGAAGTATTTCATTATCACTGAGACTTACTCATCTCTCCTAAAAGAGTCAATAGCCAAGCTCCTGCTCACAAAACTGAAGTTTCCAACCATGCTGACATTCAGCTAACACCACCAAAACACTGAAAAGGTCTCATAGTACCAAATTTATCCTCTGAGGTACTTTCATGAAACTATGACTCCACAGCAGTAGATCTGTTCCATGTTTTCCAGCATGCTGTTTACAAGCAATAAAAGCTGCTGTCATTCTTCTCATGATGAAAGAAAAAGATGATGCATTTATACAAAAGCTAGCACATAGACCTTCCAAAAGGAACTTTTGTCACTTTGCTTTTGACTCCAAAGTAATGCACAAAAAGTCATTGCTCTTCCTGAGCTCATATATATCTTATGTTTCTCTTGAGGAATCATTTCTCTTCATTCACCTTTTTACTTTGTTTAGGGAACCAGAATAATGTTGTGTGCCTGGACTGGGTGCTTTTCTGACTTTCATGCTGTGAAGATAGCAGCTCATATAGTGGCAGGAATCCATCCAAGTGGGGAGTGGCTTTATTTCCTGCCTCCTCTAGAAACCACATTTCTACCCCTTTTATTTTTCCCTCTTCCCCTTTTCCTTCTCTGATTGTAATTACCCTTTAGCTAATAAGCATTCAATAATATTACTGTTGCTTTCTGCCATCTATAAAGAACAGCCAGGTGCTTTCATCCTGATAAATATTTATTTTAGACTGAAGCAAACAAGGAACAGCCCAGTGAAGCTTTCTGGTGAGAGATTAATCTATACATTCTTCTCCTGCAGGAGCTGCAGCCCACTGTTCCTGTGGAAGATGTTAACCAGTCACAAACTGGAAAACAGTGTTTCCCCAGCCACCCTCCTTGCTGACCCCTGGAGGCACAGCTAGCAAATGGACACTGGTCAGGATGCCAGGGATTGCCAAGGGCTTCCAGGTACAGCCCACCCAGGGCCAAGCAGAAATTAGAAGAGTGTGAAGCTTCTATTCTCTGGTGGCAAATCTCTGAAAACCTCCACTTATAATTCTGGTGTTGCCAGTTCTAGATTTTTTTTTTCAACTTAGGTGACCAGGGGCCACCTTCTGCTGGAGTTAAACTGGCTGTAAATCCCTATTCTGCTGCAGATGTTGAACTGAGACAGCACTGGCTTCATGGCTGGCTAATGGAAAGTGCTGTTCTGATCTTGGTGGGTGGCTTAGAGATCCTTCTGGGCCTGGCTGCAGCTCCTGCCTTTTCACACTCCTGATGCTTTGACTTGTGCTAATTGAGGAATGGCTCTACTATCAGACTGCGAGATTTTTTTTCCATGAGATGCTAGTCTTTGGATAGCAGGAGTGCTACAAATGAAAGTTAACAGGCAGATATGATAATGAATGCTCCCCCTCTCTCTTTCTCTTTGTCTCTCTGTCCTTTAATGCAGAATGAGTTTGCAGGAGATTAATTTTATGTAAAGTTTTACATTTCATGTTGTGATCAGCATTTTTTTTCTCTTGGTTGGCTCTGAGAAAACATATATTCAAGTTTGGGAATTCATCATGTCTGATTAATGATGTGTATATAGAGCTTCCTGTATCATCTTCCTTCTTTTGGTCTTTTTTATTCAGTTGTTTGCTGTACTCCAACCCTGCGGATAGATGGTTCTGCAGTGATAAATGTAAAGTTTGCATAAGCCATGTAACAGCAGGACAGCCTATTATCACTGTACATTTTCCATGGCTGTGCAAACCTCTGTAGGCTATTTTATTGCTAATAGATCCACAGAGAAACAGTAGTGATTTTATGACTCTTTTTAAAATGGAAATTCATGTTTGAGAAATACAACTGGGAGGAAACAGATGTAAACCACTTAAGCATTTGCAGAAAATTGAGATGCACACTCTTATTTACAGACCCACATCGCCTCCATCGTTTTATTTTCAAAATTAAAATAAGCAATCTGTTTGCCATGGGAGATGAGGAACTGTAAACTTGTTGTTTTTCCTTTACAAAGCAATGGCCAGCTTCACTGTCTCTGTGCTTAATGGCATTAGAGAAAAGGGATGACAAGTCTCCCCCCCTAGATTTTATTGTCTATAACACATTTTCTTTGTAATCTGTGTAAGAGGTATGCAAGCGGGAAAGATTTTAGCATAACCATGTGTCTGAATTCCCATTATGATATAAAAGCTAAAATGATTGCCCAACCTATTATAAGGTTTTACCCAAGTATTTAAAGCTATTGGAAAATCGATTTTAAAACTTTAATAGCAAACAATTGCAAAGCATTTACACCCATGTCAGAGGGCTCATGTGCTTACTGCCTATACCAGCAGAAAATATTTCTTTATTCTTGCATGCTGCTTTATATTACTATTTTGAGGGCCAAACACCCCACTGGAAAAATATAAAATATAATATAATATAAAAAAAAAAATATATATATATATAAAAATACCTATATACATTCTTTTTGAACCTATGAAATTGCATGCCAAAAAAAGGACAGCATTTAACATTTGATAGTTAAAATAATACTTCACACTGATCTACAGCCCAGCATACATGGAGTCTGGAGCTGTACACCCTCTTACTCCTTTCTTAAGAAAAAGATATATACTTTACAAATAACTAACCAGGGACACAGAGCTTTACAGAGTCTTGGATCTATGTCATGGATTGCTGAGGCCTGAAGGTTGGGAGAGAACTCAGGCAGTCAATCAGTCAGTCAGTTTGTCCTCTACTTCTCAGTAGTCACCACCAATGACATATTTTTTCAGCCATGTATTTCTGAATAGTTTCTTATTTTCCAGGAAAGAAAGGGGCCTGCATTGTTAAAGTACCTAAAAGCACATACAATACACTATTATATCTAAAGTAGGCCACTGAGAAGTGTAAAAAACTCTACTTTCAAAAAACTTTTTATATGAGGAATGTGAAAAAGCAAAAAAACCCCACAAACTTAAGCATCAACTGGTAATTGAAGAGAGAGAAAATGCCCTCCTCTGAGGTACTGGCCTGCTGAATGGTACGTCAGAGCTGCGTCTCATAGGAAATTGTCTTAGCAATGTCCTGTGACACAATGTCCTGTGTATACCTGCAATAGCACTTTCCTACAACAGCTCCATGCCCTGGGAGGCAGGAACCTGCATAATGTTCCACAATTCTTTGCAAAAAAGCTGGCCTCAGAGCTCAGATGAAGGCAGATCCTTCCCTGCAGCTACTCTCGTAGTCACCTGGATACTGCTTTCTTCAGACAGCCTTGAAGTTGCAATGAAGCAGCTGGGAAGAAGGTAGAGGACATCACTGAGATGCCCCACTTGCTCATCCTCCTCTGCCATAAGAAGAAGAAGAAAAGGAGAGAAGGTCTGGTTTTTTTTAAGGTCAAAGCCATCAGTGTGCCTGGATCTTGTCAACACAGCTTTGAGGCTGGAGAGGATAGGAGCAGATAGGGAGAGCGGAGCTGGTGGTGTGAAATGCTCTCAGAGAGCACACCGAGGAGAAAGAAAAATCAGGTGTCAGGAAAGAATGGCCTGGGGAAGTAGGGAAGCAAAACAGCTGGGATGGAAGAGCTTCCATAAAGAACAGAGCCAGACACTAATTCCGCTTTTGGGAGAAAAAACTAAGACACATATTGCATCAAAGAGAGCTAACAACACAGACTGCCTTCCCTAATGCTATTCTTCCATGCAAGTGGTTTCCATAGTGATGTTGCTTGATTGCAACTGAGAGAGGAGATGGCCACAAGGCAATCTCTTCTAGGATGCTGTTCACACCATGGAAAAGCACAAGGCTTCAAATCCCTTTGAGAAAAAAGCCTCCACTGTAGTTGCCCAGTGCCCAAAGCGTGTCCGGAAGGAAGAAGGTCAGATAGCCCTTTCCTCCCCGAGGGCGGAGTGGGGAGACTGTCCCTCTCCATCCTGGAAAGCCTGCAGAAAGCAAAACCTCTAGCTGACCTTGCTACATCTGCCACCAACAGACCCACTGCTTCTCAGCCCTTGGGAAACCAACCAGAAAATGTGCTTCAGCCCTCCAGGCCACCATGAACACGACCAGGAGTGACACTGGTAGGCTGAAAAAGCTGACAAAATTTCACACAAAAATTGAAGTAAAAGAATTCTCTCTTATTCTCTCCTACACTTCACTCAACACTGATTAGTACATTTAAGAGCTTTATTGAACCCTGGCAGTTAAATGGAAAGCTTTCTTGTTGTAGCACTGAAAGAAGGGACAGATTTTCCAGCAGCTGTCTAATATCTCTGTCAACATGGAAATGAAATAGATTTAAGGACCTCAGAAAAGCATCCGAACGTTTAGTGCCCAGTAATAATGCATTCCAATTTCCACTTGCAGAAACTGGAATTACTCTCAGTCTGTTCTACCAGCTTTATAAATAAACATCAGGCGCAACTTTATTTTTAGAAAGAAAAAAATAATCTAAAAGTAGGCTACTAGCTGACCATCTCTTTATTAACCCAGCCACAGAGACACAGTGTTTGAAAAGCGCTAGTGGGAACCCATATGTCGTGTCCAGGCCCTTGGGGATAAAAAGGGTAACAAAAAATAGCCAAATAAGAGAATAAATGAGAGTAGATTTCAGTGGGATTTGTGAAACACACCGGAACCCTTCAGATCTGTGTACAGCAGTGCTCAGATCAATGAACAAAGTAAAAAACATCACAGTGTTTCCATCCTTCAGCTGCACACAGCACTCCTTGTTCTTAGATCAAGGCACTGCGATAAAGAAAGATCAAGCAAATGTAGCCTGAGGACCTGTGAACAGATGTCAGCTTTCTTTGGTCCAGTTCAGCCTGCTACAGTTCATATCTTAAAACCAACAACAAGATTAAGCAATTATTCCCTATATGCTTGTTATTGTTGTCCAATAAAGCAGCATCTAAAATAATAGCTTTTCTCTTGCCACCCAAGGTTGAGTACTGCAGAAAAATGTCTTGAAACTGATTAGGTTAGAGAGATAGGTCTGCATAAATAATTGCTGAAAGCCAACAAAGTCAAAATAATAATAGCAGAGAAAATTAACTTTCATAGAAAACTACCTGTCTATGCTCTCATTTGGTACACTGAAGTCTAATTCAGCAAATGAAGAATACAATTCTTGGGACAAAGCAGATAACCCATGGATTTATGGTGATAACTGTCACAAAAACCAGGTCTACCTTGAAAACAATTGGCCTTCAGAAGTTCTAAATTAATTTTTATTTTTAGTATCATTATTATCATGGAACCATGTTAAGATTTATACAACAATTCTTGTTTGGTTTGCCCTGTATGTCAGCAAGGGAACCTAGATTTACAGATAATTAGGTAGAATATTTGAAGCAATTCAAGAATTCCTTTCATGCAGTTGAAAGGTGTCTTTCTTTCCTTATTTTTTTTCCCTGGCTCCTATCTGTCATCAGTTACTTTCTTCAGAACTGGCACACTGCACAGAGTAGATTTCTCCTTCAATAAATATCACTGTAGTCATTAAAGATCATCAGTTCTCTGTGCAGTCAACAACAATCTGAATGTGGAAACCTTCGTGACAGTCCTCCCTGCCACAGGAGAGGAAATATCTTCAGTCTGTATCTCGTCCCTTCAAGGTCTCTCTTCCTGGTCTTGAAATAATATTTATAGCCCCATTTTTCTTGTCAGTGCCATTCCCTCTTCACAAGAAGGAGCCAGTTCAGAGTAATCATTACCACCATGTTTTATGCAGGAGTCTACATCTCGTAGCAAATACTCCTTCTGGGCCAGGTTGATGAGAGCAGTGTCGTGTCTGCTGAGCACTTCTGCTGTCTCTGCCCAGCTCATTCAGCCTGGCCTATTGGTCTCCTCTTCTATTTTTACCTCTGTATTACTATTCCAGAAATGGATATGTTTCAAGTAATCTGACAGGCTCTCTCTCCTTCCTGACTATTTTATTATTTTCGGGGAAATGTATTTTGTACAGCTTCTTTTGCTCATCATCATAAAAACCAAAGAAGCAGATTTTTCCTGACAAGTGAGAAAAGTCTGACAATTCTGTATTTGGGACTGAATGCAAGTTAAATGACACTGTGCTGATCCACTATGAAAACAAACAGTGCACGAAACATCACCCAAAATCTGATATTTCAGTTTCAAAGGGGCTTCCCTAACTCCTTTTTATCAACTGGGCTGCAGTTGATGGTACAGTGCATCACTTTTAACTTCAGGAAAAATCTTTTCTTATACTTCCAGATGAGCAAATGTACCACTTCTTACCTACTAGTAGCAAAAGACTTTCTGTATTTTCATTCACATGCAGAAAACCTAATTTGGATAGTGTACACCAGCTGAATTTGCAGCACTTGTGAGGCATATCAGTACTAAACTTACAAAGGTTTTTTTTTTTTGAGGAGTGTTTCTGAATAATATTTATACTGAGCCTGAAGTTACAGAGTAAATGGCTGAAGGCAAACTATTTGGGAGACTACAAATCACTTAACCATAGTCCACAGGAATAAAAAAGGAGCAGTCCCAGAGTCCTTTTTAACTATTACATAAGAAACTTGGAAAAATATAGGTAACACGGAAAATGTGATCAGTTAGGAACATTTTTAAAAATGTGGTTCCCCATCATCATCCTCATTCCCACCCTTGCTGCCAAGGGTGGTTCACTGGTTTGGGGACATCTATGATCTTTGCCCCTCAGTGTTGATCTTGCCTAATACTACAAAGAAGTAAAGTTGACTTGAGGTAGATTTTGAAGTTAATTAAGTACTTCATCTGCACTCCATTGCAGATTCTCCCTACTTTATTGCAATCATCATGTTCTTCTTAAATTTTTGCAGAATTCTTGAGCTTGTAGCTTCCTCCCTCCCCTCCCTGCCTGCCCTACCAAGATTTAAGTCCTTGCATTTTCAAAAGAAGGTGGGAAAATGTCAAAAAGTCAATCAAAAATCAAAAGGCAGAATAAAAGAATTGTGACTCTATGTATATGCTCTAAATTTCAGGAATATTAAGGAATCTTACTATTATTAAAATTACACAAGAGGAAATTCTTACATGTTAAGAAACTACAACAGTTTTGGAGTACCTGGAGTTGGTAATACTGAGTGGCTTCTTTCAGAGGTCCACAAAGCACTGAACAGCACAAGGCTTCCTGTATCTGGAGCTTTGAAATATGCAAGAGCATCCTGTTCCTATTAGATGCCCAATATTCATATCTGAAATCATATTTTGGCCACAAAAGGGAAATTATTAACCAATCACTCACCACTTTCTATGGTAATTAAGGAGTTGCTCTAAACTGAGCATTGCAAATTCTCTGTGTGTCAGTTTGCCACCACTTTTTAGTGTGCTAGCTGAGGAGTCAAGAAATCAAAGAGATGCAGTGACTTCAAATACAAATACCTAGAGCTGCGCTGTTCGGAATGAAAATGGACATAGAGATGAATGTTTATGGGTTTTTTCTGCAGACCCTTTCACTTGGGTGTGGTTGGTGCTTTCTTATACTGGGTCTGAAGCTGGGATTGAGTAATGAATAAACATGTCTTATTGAAACAACTTTGACATTTCAACTAAGTTTACACATTAATTAAGATAAGGTTGTCCTAGCCCCCCCCCAAAGAGGAGCAGAAATTTGAGAGAACCCAGTGGTTGAAGTATAGTATAAAAAGCTGTATGAACACTTTGTTAAATGCACAGATTTAACCCTGCTGGTTTGCTCCTAATCATTATTAATTGCCTCCAGTGGTGGACATTAATTTCCCTATTGCAGCAACATGCATCTTGAGTTTGAGCATATCCTAATATATCAAGTGGGACAGGTGATATAATTCAGCTGGTCACAGCTGGAAAGAAGACAGCCACCCACATGCAAGCAGTCTGTCAGCCTTAGTTACGCTGCAGACACCACCACAGCCTCCACAACAACATTGTGCATTTATCTCTGGGGATAACTTTACAAGAAGTACAGCCGATCGGTTCATCCCATTTAATCTGCTGTTGTCTTATCAGGAATTAGAATGCTTTAGCCTGGGCTTTAGCTCTGAATTTGGGAAGGGAAGAATTTGCATGTGGGGCTGGTTGTGCAGGAGAGCCTGAGCCTCTCCTGGTTGATAGAAAGGGGAGGGACTTGGAGTGGTGTCCCAGAACAGGACATGCACCAGCAGCCACAAGTCCAGTGCTGACATCTGGACCATGAGAGATTTGTGTTCACATCCCTGAAGTACCCAGTTCCAGTGTTGTATTTGTAGGCCGTGTAATGGTCACTGTGCCAAAGCAGCTCTCCCAGGAAATTCACCACTTCCATGTGTACAGGGGCAGGAGAAGTGGACACAACTCCACCTTGGAAGAGGCTGGTGGCAAGAGCCTCCATTTGAAGGGATAAGACACAGCTGCAAAAGCCTGCTCAGCCCATAGTCCTGGTGGGAGGAGAACATGCCTTGCTGTCTGCTTTCAGGCAGAAGTTTTCATTCTGGACTCAGGAGGGACATACATTTCCACCAGAAGTTTCTGGGTTTAGAGATGGCACATATCCAGGTGAAGAATGCTTTCTTGGGAAAAAAAAACTTGCCCAAGTGTCCTGATTATCTAGTTAATGAAACATGCAAATTACTGCTAGCTCAGAGTTCCTTTCCCAGTATGCCCCATAACTACACCTCAGCAGCTGTTATAGTGTATGCACTGAATTTAAGCTAGAAGATAAAGGAAGTCTGAGGAAACAAAAGACTGCATAAAAGGATATTGGGATTTGGCCCAGAGGAAAGATGAGGATTTAAACTAAGCAGAACCAGGTTCCACAGTTGCCTTTCTTAACTGTAATTAACTGTAATTTTTCAGGTTACAATTACCTTTATTTGTAGCAACCAGCAACAGATTAGCCATAGAATTGTTTAGCACTTGGTTTAATAAGTATGCCCAAGTTTATTTGCCTGTCCAAATATGCAAAGTATATTTGTCCAGAAAAAAGGAAAAAATCTAGTGTGGTGAAAAGTTTTGGAACAGGGTCTTCCATATACAATATTTCAGTGAATTGTGAAAGCACATATCCAAATGGTACTTTCTTCTTAATACAAAACAAAGAATGTATTTTTGGAACCTAAGTGTCATGCTTCATTTGAACAGGCTTTCAGGCAGTTTTTATTCAGACCACCTTGGTGATTCCTGGTAACTACTTTGCTCTTGAATTCACCACTGTAGAAGTGAAGTGGAAGAGCTTAAAAAAGCAACTCAGTTATTTAGCAGAACAAGTCCTGTTGTAATAGACTAATATGAACTTGATGGTCCTTCTTTCTGGTTCTCAGTTCTTGTGCCTTTCAAATTATCCCAGTCATATAGGTGTAATCCTGCAAATTCTTGCTGCATTTTGCAGATATGCCTTATCATTCAAGGATGGCACCATACAAGTGCAGTTGTTTAATGAATCAGAACATTGAGGTGAAACTAGTCCTTAGCATCTTAGCATGTAATAACACTTTATACCAAGCCTAAAAGCATTATATAGTGTGTTTTTAAATGTTCAATCATTAGGCTTGATGCATTTAGCCCAGATTGTGAGAACTAGAGATAAAGGAAAAATAGGTTTATATGGCTTTGAAAGGGTTTAATTCTTCACCATGCCTGGGAATTGTTCCATACCAAATGAAACCTTGATAATTAGGTCTCCATTTCTTTAAAGGTGACATTTTGTCCTGACAGCATCTAAATTACGTTGTTTTGTTTTCCTGTTGGGACAACACATTGTCCCAACAAAGTCACTGTCACTGTCAAAGTGAATCACAGTGAATTCTCTGTGTCTCCTGACTTTGATCCCTGCTTTTTCCCATGGAAGAGTCCAGGCTGTGGCTCGGCAGTGTGCCAGTGCTGATCAGCTGCTGCAGGCATCCAGGGCTGGGTTTGCCTCTTTCTTGTTCCCCAGCTTTGCTGGAAGAAGCCAGCATTCCACTCGCAGCAGATGGGTCTTGATCTGTCTCAGCCTTCCTTGGAAAACTCTGCTTAGCTGTGGACAGCTTTACATTTCATCTGGACTGGCACCTGGTTTGGAGGCCTGGAACACCATGTTTATGCTTGTCTCATCTGTTTTTTACCACTTCTAAGGCATGCTGGTTTACAATCCAGGAACCAACTGAAGGCTTTAGTAGGGGAGGGACTTGCTACAAAATCCAAGAAGGAAAGAAAACAATTCTGGATATACTGCAGTTGCTGTCATGAACTCAGACAAGATTTTTTTTTTTTTTTTTTTTTTTTTTTTTTTTTTTTTTTTTTTTTTTTTTGTTACCTAGGCAGCATAAGTCTTTGGCTTAAGCTGGCAGTGCAACTCCATCACAAATCTCTCTGCCAACCTGTGAATCAGATGCTCATGATCAAAATGGGTCAAGTAAACTGTTGGGTTGCCAGTTTTGGATAGCTTGGCTGAACAGCCTTGTTTCAGCCAGAACTGTTATTTATGAGTTATCACAGAAGATTCCAGTGTTAAGATCACTGTTGTTAACATGAGTTTAAAGGAACGAAAGCTTTGTACTAAAAAGGAAACAGCCAGGAAGAAGCCTCACACAGTGGTATGTGGGCTGAATTCCTTACAGCAATATACATTTCCCTCTTAATTAAAATAGTTAAACTGTGGAACTAGACATTGATGCAATATGTTGTTCCCATTCTAGACATACATTCACTAAGAGTTAATAAATAATCTATGTGTTCTAATCTTTTAAAGTCATTTCAGAGGGATGAAGTAATCTGCTATAATTGTAAATGCTGTACCTCTGCCTTCACTGCACTCAAATGTAAAGGTGAGAAACTGATTAGAGGTGCTGGGTTGCTAGAGATAGATGCTCCAATTTAAATGCCACAGCATTTGTTTCTAGCAAATTGAGACACTAGAATAATGCTTCCTTCTATTGTAAGGTTTTAGCCCTGGATTTCTACCTGCTTACCCCAGATTTAGCTGGGAAAAGGGATAAATTTTCTTTTTACTAAGAATTGAAAAGATTGCTGCAATCAATACAGACTGCCTAAATAGACCAGATTTCCCAACCACACAGCACTAGTTACCCAGTGCCGGACCTGCATCACATTCTTGTTCTGACACTGAGGTGAATCTTGCTGCAGAAGCACAACTAAAGCTGCTTTTGACAAATGTAAGGACATTGCTCTTCTTTACTTGGCTTTTATTTTAAGAAGATTTGAGCCAATTTACTTGGAAAATCAAGCTTTCCACGTGTCTGTCCAGTTTCTGTCCAATTTCAGATCCTAAACTGAAAGTACATGGCAGGCTGTAAATCTCCCAAAGCAGTGGGGTGACCAGTCATTGCTGAGTTTGGTTTCCCACTTCCAGACTCCTGCCAGTCTTAGGGTGACTCACGTAAAACTAACTTGTGGGTGACTTTGTTGCCCAGAATTGCAATCAGAACTGCGGTGTAGAGGTTTTAATCTCTGATACCCATGCTTCCATGAGCAGGTTTAATTCTCCTGTTGACAGCCAAATTAGCTGACACAATGCTGTCAGTGGGTGCAGGCAGGGATAAGCCACACCCAGCTTCAGATTCACTCACTCCAATTAGTTGCTTACTCGTGACAAAATGTCATGGCTTGGAGTGTGACTCCTCCTCATCTGGAGTGAGTAGTGAGTTTTAGTTGAAATAATATAATCAAAGGGCTGCACTAAAGCATTGCTGTTTCTAGGTGATCAAAAGTCGAAAGGGAATGACTTTAATGAAGCAGAGAGCCCAAGAACTCCCCAGTTAAAGTCCCACCTAAAAGAAAACTCAAGCACACTTGAGAGTGCAGAAATACTCAGAGCAAAGATCAAACTTCCCTTGCACCTCCTGGAGTGTAACAGAAATGTTACTCAGTGGAGATCCAGCCCTGGCTAAATCTCCTACAGTGGAAATGAGAGACAGGCTACACCACTTTCCTAGGCCATTCCATACCCCAGCATTTTACATGAATATCAATGGCAGCATTGTCCAGTGTGTACATTATATAGAGACAGTCAAAAATGGTATATCAATGATAGCATCTTTAATAGCCATAAAAATAAAGTGAGGAAGACAGAGGGTGATAAATAAGGAACAGCCTGTATTGATCCATCTGCCTTTGGTTTGTTAGATTTCTTATACAGTTCATGGGAACAAAAATCTGTCAATTCTTCCTCCTTCAAAATAAACTGCTTTCCATTAACAGGCAGCAGATGATCTCATGGGTTTTAAGGGAACATGCAAGAGGGAGCTGCAAAAGAGGATATGATGAAGATTATTAATATAGCTATAAATTTCATCAGCCTTTCCTCTTGAAACTTGGACAACTGCACTAACCAATAAAAATAATAATAATAGTCTGAAGCTCTTCTGTATCTCTGTAACCTCTCTATGACACTCGCAGTAGCTTTAAACATGGTGCTTAAGCTGACCTGATAGGAAAATATC
This sequence comes from Calcarius lapponicus, assembly GCA_039654755.1. Classification (NCBI taxonomy): domain Eukaryota; kingdom Metazoa; phylum Chordata; class Aves; order Passeriformes; family Fringillidae; genus Calcarius; species Calcarius lapponicus. Next base: position 35,259,774 of record CM077464.1, on the reverse strand, counting down.
ACTTGCAATGCCTCGAGTGTGCATTAATCCAGGATCACATGTGAGGCAGCTTCTCTGGACCCTCTCCAGCCTGTCCATATCTTTGCATAGTGGGGACTAAAATGGAACTGAGTATTCCAGGTGTGTCCTGCCAAGCTGCACTAGTTTTTCCTGTAGTAATTTTTTTCACAGTGGCTCCTATGGGGCTGTGTTTTGGATTTGTGATGAAAGCACAGTTGATAATACTGAGATATTTTTGTTAGTGTTGAGCAGGGCTTGAACAGAGCCAAGGCCTTTTCTGCTTTTTGACTACCATGCTTTTGAGGGGCTGATTTGCATGGAAAACTGGAGGAAACACATATGGGACAAATGATCCCAAGTGACCAAAGGGATATTCCAGACCATGGGACATCATGCTCAGTATATAAAGTAGGGGGAACAAGGAGGAAGGGAGGGGCATTTGGAGTGCTGGCATTTGTCTTCCCAAATGTTACATGTGATGGGTCTCTGAACTCCTGGAATGGCTGAATACCTCCCTGTGAATTAGTTCCTTGTTTTGCTTGGTTTGCATGCATGGCCTTTGCTTTCTCTATTAAACTGTTTTCATCTCAAACCATGAGCTTTCTAGCTTTATGCTTACTATGTTCTCCCTGGTCCCACTGGTGGGGGAATGACCAAGCAACTGCATGGGCCTTGGCTCTGTCTGGTGTTAATCCACATCACAGTGTCTGAGTACAGTGGGATAATGACTTTTTTACCTCAGTGGTGATGTCCTTGTTGATGTAACCCTGCACCCTCTTGGTTTTCTTTGCTAGTTCGCTCATACTGAGCTTGTTGTCTGCCAGGGACCCCCAGGTCCCTTTTCCACAGAGCTGGTCCCCACCCAGCTGGGTAGATCCCAGTCTGTGCTGCTGTCCTGCGTTATGTTTTCCTAGGTCTAAGACCTTACACTTGTCTTAGTTGAACTTCATCAGTTTCTAGGTAGACCAGTCTCCCTCCTTACCCAGGTCTTCCTTCAGGGGAGCTCTCCCTTCTGAAGTGTGCCCCACCCCACTCAGCTTGGTACAATGGCAGACTTTGTCAGAGTATATTCAATTCCATCTTCCAGCCTCAAGTGTGTACTGGTTTTGGCAGATTATGATAAATGTCGATGTCTGTTCAGAGGCAAGAACATAGAGAGTTTTGGAATATGTGTGTACATGTGTTTGGTGGGCTCCATACAGCCTCTAATATGTGAAATATTTTAGCCATTGAGACCCCAGGTGCTTGAGGCTGCATTCCCAGAGCATGTGGGAGGTCTTTCACAGGGCTTCTTTTTTACCTCAGTGGGGAGGATGAGCCCTGAGTGCACACTATTTACCTTCCAGCCAGACATCTGCTTACATATTTTGGAGGGGAGCAGCAACATTTCTAATATAGACAACACTAAGGAAATGGCTCAGAAATGCTCTCTATTTTCAGTTAATTCAAACTGTCCAACAGCTTAATTTCTGCTGTGTTTGGAACGTGATGCAATTCTGATATGTCACATAGCATTAGGACTTTGCACATGCTATTTGCCCATCTCAGTTTCAAGCTTCCTGCAGTATGAACAAACACACTTATTTTCTTACCAGATTTCCATTTCATGCCCCTGAGTCATAGAAGGAATGCCATAGAAGGAATAAAGCCCTCTTATAGGCAGTAAGACACAAAGAGCTTCTAGAAACCCTCTGCTGCCGCAGTTCACCAGCTCCTCAAATTCCAGTTACTTCACTTTGTTTCTTCCCCAAAAAATATTATTGAAGCCAACTACTGATTTGAACTCCTTTTCAAGTGAGTGTGAGATGAACAAAGGAGGGAGCATCAGCCAAAAACCGTGGTAAGCTGCCTTTACAGACCATTTTTCATCACCTTGAAGCTGGTAGAGGTATGTGACACCCAATACTGACAGCCAGGCTGCAAACACTGCTATTTCATGTGGAAGGCACCACTTCACATATATGATGCTCATGTGCTGAACTGCATTGTATTCTAAGTAAGCTCACCTTCTAAGAAAAGTGTGACAGCATCTAAACTGCCTGCAATCCCAAACTCATGCTGGTTTCTAGACCATACCATGGGACTGGCTGATGGGCAAGCCCAGGTGAGTTCTGTCAACCTGATGGAGCAGACAGCTGAATTCCAGCACTTGGAAATGGGTTAAGCTACTGCTTTGGAGAGACAGTAGCTGGCACAGCCCCATTGCTGCATGCCTCTTCAGCTTCCCCATGTGTTTTATGCTACTGTACAGGGTATTTTAATATAGTTTCCAGCAGTATTTCAAGGAGGGAGTTGAAAAAGTGTTGAGCAATTTTGCTATAAACAATCAATATCACAGTTTGACAGATTTGAGTTGTTTATCCTGCTTGTTTATCACACATGCACAGACGCACAGACACACAGACACAGAGAGACTTACATAATCTCTGTAGTGTAATGCTGTGGTACTCTCTTTGTCCTTGCATCCTTTCCTCTAATGTTTATGACCCATTTTCAAAGGCATGCTCTGGTATCTGATGATCTGTGTCTTTTCAAGTCTGCATACAGACATGCAATCTCACTGTCTGGGTAATGCTTCCAATGGACAGCCTTCCAACAGACTCACTTTCCTCTTCCATCCTTTGCCCTCTTCCCATGGATAAAAATGACTGATGAAGCCCATTACTTATCTATCAGATAATAGATCTACTTTGACACAGATTCCTTATAATGCTTACTCTTAGCAAAATCTGTTCTGGACATCAAGAAAGCACTGGGCTAAAACATTGCTTTTGTTGGTAGGTTAATTTAGCATTTAAATTCTTTTCCTCTACTGACTTTTTTTTTCTGGAAACTTGGTCCATTATGTACAGCAGAACTTAACTGATCCATACTCCTGTGATAAAAAAAAGCCTGTGTTACAGTGAAAACATTCTCCCCATAATGCTGACAGCAATGTGTCTTGCAGACAAGATTAAGATGCATACAGCACAATCCTGACACCCAAACTGGGAAAAGATAGCAACATGAAAAGGGATTTAGTTACTTTTTGTCAGTTCTAGAGCATTACCAGTGATTATGAAAGACAAGCAGTTGTGGTTTTTAAGTTTGACCACATTTCAAAGCACTGTGCACTACTGCACCAAGTACAGAATGGTTCAAGCCCTGAAGACCTTCAAATGAACTTCAAGAGGCTCAATTAATTTCTGTGCTTTGGGCCATGCTTCTGCCCTGCCCTGGCAGGGCCTGAGATCCTCTGGCACGTTGTTTTCCATACACATCAAACCCTTGTGAGTACATTCAAACCCAGAGAGACTCAGATGTGCTGGTCAGGTCATGGTGCATTTTTGATGACTGAAACGATTCTCCAAAATTAAATTCCAGAACTCCAAACCCAGGCCAACATTTCTAACACAAGGAATTCCCAGACCCTGTAAGCCACAACATCTGGAGCTACAGCAGTCACTGCAGGGCGTGCTTATCAGACAAAGAGCCTCTCACAGCCTGGTGAAATCTCCCATGCACTGTGTCCATCACATCAGAACACAGAGCAGAGCAGCCTGAGGGGCAGCCAGGCCATTCCCCAGCCCTGCCTCCCATCAGTGTCTGCATGGGGGAACCATCACCTGCTCCAGGCAGGGAAGTGTTCCTGCAGCTCTGCTGGGTGCTTGGCTCTTCCCAGCCTTGTGGGGATGTTTATTTTGCATTCTTTTTTCCTACAGAGTGATGAGCCTGCTCCTTGGGGGCTGTGAGGAGTAGCAAGAAAGAGAGTGGCTGAAGCTGCTGGGTAAACATTTTTGTGGGGGAGATATAGGTTACTACAGTTTCCAATTTGGCAGAGCTCCCAGAAATAGCTCTTGCAGAAATATATATCCCTGAAATGACCTAAAAATAACCCAGTGGCAACCTGCAGTGTATATAAAGTTGGAAGATAAAGATGCAGAAGGTATAAAACATACTCTCCCTGTGCCTGAGTCCCAGGGAGCACCTTCATGGTGGTGTTATTCCAGCCCATGTTGTGCCTCACCCCTCCAACCACCACTCTCTGCTCCTGGTTTGAAGGACTTGGCTGGAAAGCTGCAGAAGGACTGATGCTGCCTTGGCTGGCTGGGAGTCGCCCATGCCTTTGGGGAACATTTTACTTGTGCATAGGAAAGGAGACCCTCGTGAGATACAAGTTATTGTGGGAACAAAGGACCACTGCTCTTCACAAATGTTACAAAACACTCAAAGTAAAAAAAAAAACCTCCTCTCATATACCATTAGTTTTAATACTACCTGCTGTACAGAGATAGAGTTAAATTAGCTTCAGCAGGCTTATCTCCATTTTTAACAGCTGTCTCAAAGTCAGCAGAGTCTTTCACAAATCCATATCCAAAAATACATTAATATATTGAGAAATTTGCATTAAATGATCAATATGGCATACATATTTCACATCTCCAGACAAAGGCAAATGAAAATCAAGAATCTCTGGAGCATCTATCCTGAACAAAAAAGAGAAAGAAAAGCATCTTATTGAATAAATTACACTTGAAGAGGCAGCAGTGTTTCTTTAATGGTCAGATTGATTCTCAGGACCAGAAGCCTGAACCAGCAAACAAAGATCTGCTTCTGTCTGCCCCATCTTGAGAGCTCTTCACAGCAGAGCTGAGTAAATAATTCGCAGTAGATAATTTACCTCCACAAAAGCTTTCTTTTTTTCACTTAGTGAATGTCAGCACCTTGATTGTGGCTTCCTCTAATTTATTTGTAATTCAAATGTGCTTGTCCAATTTATTATCTTTCTTCTTTCCTAACAGGTCAGATAGACTGTGAAGGGTCTGCTACAAGTATTTCAACCTACCTGTTAAAAAGAGAGCTGAGTTCATCATGGATAGTATCAGACAGCTTCATGGTTTTTTTCTCTCTATCCATAAGAATGCAAATTTTCTGATCAGGGGAAGAGCTCTGGGTTGATAATAAAAAAATTATTCTGCTGGATAAAGCCTGGGGGGGTTTTCTCAAAGCTTCAGCCTTAGAAAAATGGTGGTACTGCAGTCTCTGTTGTCGCTGTGCAGAGCTGAAATGAAATCTTTTTATTACATTCACTTGAACTAATAGCACCTGCTACTTCAGGCACAGTCAAAACCTCATTCACTCGCCTGTGTGCCTGGGCTCTAGAAAAATTTCCCAATGAACTTGAACCCCCACTGTGTTAAGCAGTGTCCCTTTTAAATGTAGTAATTGCAGAACACAGACTGATGAGAAATGATCACAGCAGTGGCGGATGAAGAATTTTTGTCCCTCATTAGGTTTAAGCTCGAGGCTCTGGTAGAGCTTTGCCATCTCAGCCCAGCACTTCTGCTGTATGGCAGTGCTCGAGCGTGCAAACTTCAAATGGGCTTTTCATGGGCCTTCATGCAAACCGGGCTCCATCGCTCCGACATCTGCAGAAAGCAAACAGCAAAGAGTGGAAAGCCTGGGAAAAGGGAAGCCATTTCCAAACCACCAGCAGCACTAGTCCACTAATGCAATCCCTGTCTTGGCCCCTGCATGTGAAAGTTGATTAAAAAAAACAACATACCAAAGCCAGAAACAAATTGGCATTACCCAGCCAGATGTTAATGAGAGACTAGGTTTTAATGCAGGTTTGCTGCTGTTCACACTGCTGTGTACCACCACTGTTTTCTTCAACTTACATAATCAGATATAATCAGTGAATGTGTTCATGCAAATTTGAGCAGAGGATGGATTTGTAGAACAGGACTTCTCAGTTAGAGTGGGCTTGAACTAGGAAGATGCATAATCCTTTTCAAAAAATTTACCACAACAGATAGAATTTATGTAATTTTAAATTTAATTTCTATTATTATTTTAGTGAAAAACCCAATATAAATTAGAAAGTTTGGTTATTGTTTGCTAGTGTGGATGTATGAGGGACAATGTGTATGTAGGTGGTTTGGGTTTGTTTTTAAGATCCTAGTGGTCCATAGCCATTTTCCCTTGCCTGAGGGCTCTGGCCGTGGGTTTACAAATAAATTTCTGGAGGGTCAAACACATCCAAGTGTGGATAGGAAGAGATAAAGGCTTAATGTGGCAAAAGAATCTACTTCATTTTTGCCTAGAACATCAAATGAAGGGCCCACTCTGTTAGGCTGACAGTGCTCACCACTCCATTGCTGTTGCCTCTGAAAGCCACGGGAATAATTTTGTCATCTTTTGCTCCTTATTTTCACAGGCCTTTGCATTTCTCAGCCCTGATCTCAGGGGAGAGGAAAACACCAAATTAATGCAAAAGGGCTGCATTTCTGCAGGGCAGAGCACAACCCCAGCAGAAGCCCCTTTTTGCAGCACCTCAAGCCTGCCCAGTGCATTGGTATCCCTGAGGAGCATCCCCCCTCAGCATCCCACCTCAGCCCTGCCAGCCCCTGGGGCAGCACAGCCTCAGCTGCATTGCACCAAGGATGAAATATCCACATGCCCACCAGATCCAGCAAGCCACGGGGTCTCAGTTGTGATCCCTGAGACCTCAGCAAGAAGAGTCCTCCGCGAGCCATTTCTTTTGGACATAAAGGGGAGCTGACTGACAGCTGAGAGGCTTTTAATGAGCATCTCTCCTCCCTGGCAGCACTTGCTGAACGAGACCTCAGCTGGGAGAGAGAGCAACAGTGCTGGGCTGAATTACCCTGTATTATTTTTTGCCTTTCTGAAAAGGTATGACTGCTGAAAGGTTCATAAACCAACAATGCATCCAGCATATAAAAGGTGGAGAAAATTTATATTTTCCTATAACCTATATTTTAAAATAAATTTCATTTATCCCAATTGACCCTTTTCTGAACCACTAATAGAGCAAACCTTCATGATAAAAGCTGAGGAGAGATGGGAAGAAACCAAGGCCTTGTGGATAATTCAGGAATGATAGGCTATGCATGGGAAATTGTACTGAAAAGTGCATGAGAACCATTTTATTTAACAAAATAAAATGGACTGCAGAAGGCTGGCTTGCTTGGAAGAATCAAAATCAATAAATAGAAAGATGCAAAACTGTGAAGAATCTGAAACTGAGAGCAGAAAGCTCTCAAAAACCTGACTGAATTGGAAGAAGTACTGGAATTTTGCAGAGAGGGGAAAAGGAGCTGTGGGGACATACCTGAAAAAGATTCTGTGTATGACACATGACCAAGGTCAGAAGACAGAAGGAAGCTGTAACTCCCATCACAAGCAAAGATTTTTACTCTGGAAGAAAAAGAAAAAAAAATATTAGGTTTGAAAAAACCAAAGCTCTAAGGAGTGGCACATTCAGCTCCTCTTCCTTGTGCTGCCTTGCCCTGAGCTGCTGCAGCGACTGGAAGCCAGCACGACAGCTGTGGGAATGAAGATGTACCAGGGGAACACAGCCTGCCCAAGATGAGTGTGACATCGGTTTTGTGAGACTGTCATACTCAGACTGGTGTCCAGGAGCTGGAGATTATTGTAACAATGACATGGCAGCAGATTGGATTTCCTCAATGGCAAAGGCAAGCAGGAGACGCCAGGGATGAGTGTCAGCTGCAGCAAGCAGCAGTGCTCACTGGTATAAGAAATGCCAGCCTTCACCCTGCTCCTTGTTTTGTTTTTTAACCACAAAAAAATACATCACTACAACACACAGTGACCAAATAAATACAGAAGCTACACTTGAAATTCAAAGAAGACAGGGATTTTTTTTTCTTGAAAAAACCATTTCATTTGAAGCTACATCTACATAGACAGATTGAGGATGTTATTAGACATCAGACAGTGCCCGTTTGGTGAAGTGTTTCCTGAGCCTGTAGGTATCCTTTGAGGAAACTGAACTGGGTAATTGCCTTTCTCAGGGCGTCAAACACAGGGATGCAGTGGGGGGCAGAGATAGTAATGAAAAGTAGCCCTGCACTGCCTGCCCAATGAAATAGCAGGTGTGTGTCTGCCTCTGTGCACACCTCCAACCAGCCTAGAAATCAAGTGACTGCTGCAGGGTCTCTCACCACTTTTAAAGGACTTCTCTGTTGTGTGCTTTAGTGGCAGATTTATAAAGGTAACAGTGAAATGATCTCAATACTGATTATGCTTCCCAGGCTTGGGAGGCAAAACATCCCCTGGCAGGAGGAAGCCAAGAGCCCAGGGCAGCCCTTGTCTCTTTGCCATCCTCCTGGCAGCCACTAGCACAAGCGACACATTCAGGGTCCAAGTCATCTCAGCTGCTGCCCAGCTGTCAGACCCTCGTGGAAGCCCTTTAGGCAGGAGATGATGGTCTCAGCTGGGAAGAAACAGGGCATTAAAACCAACCTCACTCATGCAGGCTCCAGAGTGACACTGGCTGCTCCAGGACTCAGCTGGGGAGAAGTGGGAACTTTGCACACTTCATGATGCCCACACAGTAAAGCAAGATGCTCATTTAAATCCATGAGATTGGCATTTTCTTGTGACAAGGGCCAATGGGAGGAAATACAGGCAGAATTTTGCAGTCCTGAACAAATGCTGTCGCTTCTACCCATCACTTTCTCTTCCTGAAAGACCCACTTGGCAGTCCCAAAGGTGTTACTGTGTTCTTAAAACCTTTCTGATATAATTGAACCTGGTCAGCATATGGTGAGGTCAAATCACAAGCTGGCAAGCACAGGACTGACCCTTCCATGTTGGGCATATCTTCCCCACAGAGATATGACTAGGAAGAAGGAAAAGCCTTTACAAAGCCACTGAAAGGGCCAAAAATTTGAATTGCCTGAAAAGTGGAATTTCTTTTTTTTATAAATTAATACACTTAATTTTTTTTTTGTTTCACCTTAATTCAGAAGGAAAACCAAATCTTCCACTTACATTTATTTGAATTAGAGAAAGGAAATTCCATACATAATTGTTTTGTTTTCTTCATGCTGTTGATAGCTTATGTACTGATGACTTCTGCATTTGATGTTACAATGTCAAGAGGTAAGGCTGGGTCTTTGAAGTTTGGGTTTTTTTAAAATAAAAATGAATGAATTCTTTGTTCCTCTCATTTGACATGCTCTGTGGAGAGTGTATACTCAGCAAGTCTAAAAACTTCCAGGACAACCTGTCACAGCCTCTAGGAATAGGCTAAATAAGTGTTAACCAACGCATGAAATATGAAACCCAAAAACACAAGACAGAATGAAGTGAAATTCTGCTCTGATTTTAAATCACGCACAAACAGATTTCCTTCCTATAAGCAGAGTGGCTGATTTTTTTATGTTTCCCTTGTGTTTTGTTTGTCTTTTTCAGAGGAGGAAAAAAAAGTGGCATCTCAAAATATTTGACCTCCTCCAAATGAAATTCTTTCTGTTATTCTATCTGGATATGATAAACTGAATAGAGAAAACTTCAGAAATGTGGTATATTTTTAGTCTTTACTTTCCTCTGCTCTTTCTACCAATAATGTTGTCTGGTCAGAAGGCACCAATAGCCCACCATAGAGAGCGTTAAAGATGAAGGGTCTAAAAGTCAACAGTCAACTTTTCACAGTTCAGGACCAGTTCCCATAAATATCATCCAGCCCTTAAGAAAAAACTTGGTAAAGTATAACACTTATAGTGCCTTGTTAAAAAGAAGATAGTCCTTGGCAGTGATACCAGTATCTTCCATGGACATTTGCACAGTATACATATTTTTCAAATTTTCTACAACAAGGGTATTTTGAGAATTAAAAGAGCCTTGGTGAGTTGCTAGCAAGTGAAGTTCTTGCAGCTGCTACTTTACAGGTTTCAGTAAATCTCACACCTCCCAATACATTTCAGTCCCTGTTAGATCCTGCTTGCAAGCAGTTGTGTGACACTGATGTCTTGCTGGAGAAAAGTTTCCAGAAAGCAAACAATGCTGTTTTTGTAGCAAGCACAGTTACTTCTGCAGTCCAAGCATTATTTTCAGGTTTTAAGTCAGCCTTGCTCAAGAGACCAGTGTAGCTGTCTCCCTTGCCCTGAAACAGTCAGTGTTGCAGACAAGGCAAGGAGACAGGGCTGAGCAGACCCCTGGGCAGATTCAAGGTGGCAATTCACATTTCCTTTATTTTTGGAGCGCATGTTAATATCACCCCAATGCAGATTTCCTGTGTTTTCCCCCCTGCTTTATGGGGCCCTGCAGTCCTTTGCTGGTCAACCAGCTGTCAGTGCACACAGGGAATGGCTGAGATTTGGAAATTCAATTCACGCTTGTGTGAATTCAAGCAGCTTACAGTGGAAAGCGGAGATGCCTTTCACTCTCATTCCTGCATTCCCCATACAAACATGCCAAAAATCCCATTGCTTCCGGTGACAGACCTCACTGCAACATAGCTGCACCTGAAAAAAAAGTATCACAGATGCACACTCTGCCTTGCAGCTTCAGCTGGGAGAAATGAGAGGCACAGGCTCTGGAAATAAATCTGCCCCTCGCTCAGCACCAGATAACTGACAAGTGCTGGTCCATCTGCCGTAGGCAGTCACACTGTGAGCTCACTGATGTGCTCTTACAGCGACAAAATCCACTGAGGCTTTTTGGGCCCTGGCCCACACCTGAGTGCTGCTCTCCTGCAGCAGCATTTGGGCATGAGGGTTGAGGGGCAGAGGGGCTCCTCAGTCCAGGCTGATGGAGCTGGGCAGCAGCGCTGTGAACGGATGGCTGGAGCAGAGGCACTGCCTGACCACGTTAGCTCTTTCTGCCAGCAGCAATGATGGAGAAAGCCTGTGCAGCTGTCCCTCAAATCCCTCTGCCACATAGTGAAAACCCTTTCTGCTTCAAGCTCATCTGTAGTCACTTGTATTAGTTACCAGCCCTGGCACTGAACTGCTGCCTTAGTATTTGGGTATCAATTCCTTTTGTCATCCCTTTCCCCCGGTATCCTTAAATGGACACGAGGAGAAGACAATGGTAATGCATTCCCTGCAGCACCCAAAGCATCCAGGCGGTGTGATCCATACACTGACAGGGGCCCACAGCCATGAACATGGATGCCCCCTCCCCTGGCTCAGCTGGTGATGATACCCTCAAAGGAAGTTGCATTGCTCCATGAGGTTCCCCAAAATTTTTGCTTCTGATGGAGGGGCTGAGTAAGGGAAACTCTCTTATGTCCCATGCTGGCATCATTCAGCATCACCACAACTGCATTTACCAGACTGGGGCAGCCCAGGCAAAGCCTGGCCAGGGGTCCCAGGGCCAGATTTCTATCTCGGGGGTGAAGCAACACTAGGATCAGGAGATGAAAGCAATGCCACATCTATCACAAACAAGGACACTGAAGAAAGTGTAGGGAAGATTACACACGAGTTGTAGTTCATTAAAGGAAAACACGCTGAGATATTTTTATGTTGTTGCTACTTATAAAAGAGTCAGTTAACACAGCTTATTATGGTAATTACAGCAATGTAAAGAGAGACCTAGCAAAGATTACAGCACTTTAGTACACCATCATCATAGCTTAAGTGAAACATATTTAGGACTCAAACAAGACATCTCCCACATACCTGGCCAGGGGATAAAAAGACCAGAAGATCCCTGCATAAGCTGCTCAGTCTGCTCCAACATCCCCAGGCAGGCAGAAAAGCTGTCAGTGTTGTCTCAGTGTGAGGCAGAGGACTGGCCAAAGTAGGCTGGGATGTGGGGCTGGCACTGCATGGTGGCCACGGGGTGGCCAGGGTGGCAGGCAAGATGGGACAGAGATGAATGTGGGGAATGTGGTCTCCAGGAAGCTGATCTTGCAATGGGTAAGCAGTTCAAAGATCTCTCCTTCATCACCTCCATCACTGTTGATGCGGGGATCATGCATTGAGAAGGAGACTGAAGTCCCATGTTTGCCATGCGATCTGGCATCTCTGATAAATCCCCCTCTTACACCTCCAGTTTTCAGAAGCTGGGAGGAATTCAATCATGGAATTTAATGACCCTGGTGGTATTTGCTATCCTTTAATTTATCCAATCCATTGCTGATATAGAATTTATGTTTTCACCCCTGGAGATGGTGTCACCTCAGTCTGTGTACTCCTCTGCACCCAGATTTATGACAGCTTCCAGTTCAAAACACTCCTGTAATTCTTTACACTGCAAGTGCTAATTCCCTCGTCCTATTTGATTTTGATGGAGCTCATCTTTCCTGGTTAGGCTGCTGCAAGAGTTTCCCAAATTCTTAAAAACCCCAAACTCCTCTCTCAGCTCCTCACCAGCTCTCAGCACATCTGCACAGCTCTGTGCAGGGAGCACCTCAGAGAACATCACCATGAAGTCTGCAGCCTGTTTATTTACCATCACCCACTGATCCTCCCTCACATTGTCAAATCTAAATGCTTCATGGGGTCTCCCACCTTCACCACCATCACATGCAAGGCAGTGGAACCCTCATAGCTATCCCAAATCTGGTAGCCAGCTTGGGCCCAGGAGTTAGCTTGTTTCTGGGGTAAATGAACCAATTGCAGTGCATATAATTTCCATAAGGTCATGGGGACTTTGTCAGTGATGCTCAGTGTAGAACTCTCAAGCCCATTCCTCAACTGGATTTTTACCTGTATATTGCTTCACCAACAGCTGTTTTGCTTTTCTTCTAATTATTTCTTTATTCAGTTCTCTGAAGATGCCAAAGCTGGAGAAGCCTGCAGCCATATCCCGTCCCAGAGCTAAACTACTGCTGCAGCCAAATTCTCCTCACTTGGACTGGCTCCCACAGTCCCAGGGGCATCCACTTCAGCACAAACTGTAGATGAGTCGATGCAGATGATGTTTTCTCATGAAGGAATACCATGCAGATTTGCAGTCACACAACCTGATGCCAGTCTCCTAAAAGGAAGCACGGCATCAAACAGAGCATTACTCAGGTTGGGTTGTCAGCTTAAGTTATGTGAGAAGCCAGGCCAGCCAACAGCATCCATTTCACCCCTTAGCAAATATCCAGATGGTACTGGCTGAGCTGAGAGTGTTCTTTCTAACCTCAGAGTCGATGTGTGGAGCTCTTACTGACGGTTGCACTGGCTGTAAAGGTGGCACTAGGGAAGCTTGGAAAATTACAGGAATGTCTTTTACTTCTTAAAATTCAATTTAAGAATCTATAAAGGGCACTTGGTGACCTTTTTAGGGGCAATGACACACAGGCCAAACAAAGGCATGCAAGAGGAAGATGATCTGAGTTCCTGTGGTCAGCGCAAGCATTGACTGGCTGCACAAAGCTGCTCACTTCAGGCCTCATTAAAAACTGGGGACAGAGTAGTTTGCAAATGTAAAACAAATGGTTCAACTGCAGTTAACTTACTTAAGACTCTTTGCTGAGCACATCCTTACTCCCATTTAGCAGGATCTACCACATGCCACCCTGAAAAGCCACCATGAATGGGCCCCTCTTTGGTTGCTGGTGGCTTTCCCACCTGCAGTAACACAAACAGGTAATAGTGCTGAAAACACAGGCACTTGGGAGGTCTTGTGCAAAAGTAGGTGAGTACAGCGCTCTGTCAGGGTGACAGAAGTGACTGATCCTAGGGCAGTGTGCTCAAAGCTCTGGTGGCAGCTGGGCCTGGGCAGCAATGCCAGCCCCTTCATCCAGAACCCAATGCAGACATGATCTACATCCTGCACTTTTAGGCAGAGATCCTGCTGGCGTCACCATCATATTTTCTGAAAAATCCCTTTGACAGGGTTTGTTCTCCTGGGAAGCCGAGAAGCCTCAGAGAAAAATGAAAGCAATAGTTATCTGATTTGTTTCTCATATGTTTTGCTGCTTTGGAATGTGTTTGGACATTGTTTACCAGCTGGTCATTGTTTCATTGGTTTCATGTGATTGTTTTAACTGAATGACCAATCACTGTCAAGCTGTGTCGGACTCTGAGGAGAGAGTCACGAGTTTTTCAGCAGTATCTTGTTAAGCCTTCTGTAAGTATTGTTTCTCTATTCTTTAACATAGTTTTAGTATAGTATTCTTTAATATAATATCATAAAATAGTAAATTAGCCTTCTAAGAACATGGAGTCAGATTCTTCATCTCCTTCTTGCCACGGGGGCCCCTGAAAACACCACATGCTGGGGCTGCTGACACTCAGTCCACTCCGTGTTACCTGGGGTATGTGATGACCAGCTGAGTGCCTTCACTGAGGCAGACCTGACTTTCACCAGCAGAAAGGGGAGTCAAAGCCAGCTTAGGTTTCTGCTTCTGCAGCCACCAGCAGATGCACTGACCCACCACAGCCAAGTCTGATCTTGAAACCTGCTCTCCTTTACAGAGACAATTAAATCCCTCATGTGCAGCCTTGACTTTAAAACATATTTCAATTTAAAAGCAATATTTAGTAATACAGTTGGGTTTTTTTTACCAGTTTATTTGGATGCCAGAACCCAGCAGAAAGCTCAGGACTGGCTGTTTCATGCCTGTTTCATTTTTCCTTTCAATCCATTTTCTCTGAAAAGGAGACATAAGCAGTGAAGCCAATATAGTTTTATTGGATCCAGTGCACTGCCACTAAAACAAATATATGTACACTCAGGCCACTACACTTTTATTAAAACAAATAGAATTTAATTCAAACCAGCATTCAATAGCTACAGATTTTGGTGGGTGGTTGGTTGGTTTTTTTTTTTTTTTTTTTTGAGAGATGAAATTAAATCCTACTAATACTGTTGCTCAATATGTTTTCACAATCAGATTCATTTGACCTAGGCAATATATATTTATCATAGGTAACACATTTTTATTAAAAAGAAATTTATAGAAACCAGGTTTCTTTGGAATGTATAGACAGTAATCCCAACCCATTGTAAGATTAGACCAAGAGGACAGAGGAAAGAACCTTTATTATTTTTTATGCTGGTAAAAGGTACTTCTACTGAAGGGTTTCTTTTGACTACTGCACTTGGGGTGACAGGTATCTTAGAAATAAGGCTTTTAGAAGTCAGTATCTTGCTAGGTAAAATACACTTTTTACAGACCAGCGCTGAAAAAAACCATAGTGCTCAATACATACAAATGCATTCATCAAAGGCTTACAGTGGATTCAAACAAGAGCAAGGGAACTAGGGCTTGAGTCATGGTGTATCTGCATAAGATAGTATCTAGAAGAAGCAGCCTGTGGTAATAATAATCTGAAAATGAAGCAGAAAAAAGCTCAATACAGTAATGAAACTAAGTTGTCATTTACAGTAGTGATGTTCATTTTATTGCATTTCTGCACCTCTGTCTGTAAATGATATTTTTACAGATTCCAAAAGGAAGTACATTTCCTTTTCTCACTAAGTGTTTCTGCAAATCAAGCCTAGGTCTCCCTGTGCATCTAATAGACACCATGGCTTTATAAAAACCTTATTTTGCATTTCCAAAACCTTTCCAGTTCTTTATTCATTGTGATATAACCTTTGATCTGGAGCAGTCATTATCTTCCCTATTCTCTCTGATTCAGTTTATCAGAGAACAATGCAGAGCTTAAGAAGAGTGCATGGAAAACCATTCACTTTTTTTTTTTTTTTGGCAACATTTTGTAAGAGAGGGACTGATCCTGTTCTGTAAGCTAAACTGTTTTCTCCCCCTCAAAGAAAAACACCTGGGAAGGTTGTTGAGATGTGTCGGAGCAATGGTGGAGTGTACATTTCTGTCCAAATCAAGAGAACCCATGCTCTTAATTCCCATGGGTTTTTTAGAATTTCTTTTCCTTCATTGTTAGTAAAATTTGGGAAGAAAAACAAAATAATTTCATAATCCTATATGAAAATCAGCTGTAGCAGATCTTAATGGGCTCCTCTGAGCTCACAGGGGTAAGAGAAATGAGAGTGCAGCACTGCAGCCATCAGAGTGGTGCCCTGGCTGCATTCAGACCTGCCACAGCTGGAAACAAGTACATCCACAAGCAGTGAAGCACAATTTTGGCTGCTGCTTGAGTGCCCCCAAGGCTGACAGAAGATGTTTGGTGTATGAACATCTTGGTGTGGGGTCAGAAGGAGTGCATGTAAATACACGGTGGCACAGGGAGGTTTAGTGAGGGGGTGTCCCCTGCTTTCTCTCCCTGTACCCTTAAAAGTATTGCCTGGTGTTGACCTTCCCTCTTGAATCAAGGGCTCTCTCTGAGTGTCAGTCAGGAAAGCATCATTAGATAGCAGTGGTGGGGGAGCACCATCCCATCCATATGGGCTGAACAGCTGCCTTTTCAGACTTCCCAGCCAGGAGAGCAAAGGATTAAGTACAAGACCCATATCCAGACACACTCCCCCACATTGTGCTCAGTGGCAGCAGGGTACAGGTGACAGAATGCTTCCTCTATTTCCAATTCACTTTATCCGAGACCAGCTACTTCTCCTCTGCCTGGTTCCCTGTGACAACATTTCCAGTCAACAGCTCAGCAGCTGCATCTGCCCGTCAGGCTTCTTGTCCCTGCCAGCCTGGTGCAGAGAGAGGAAAAAAACCCGACCCTCCACCAAACAATTTTAATTAATACTGACATTTATCAAGCTGTAGAGGAAGCAACTGCTGCTTGTTGCTTGGGTTTATGTGAAAATAGTAGAAATAAATGGAACTGTCATAAAGTTGCAGACCATCCTGTCTTCATTACATCTAATGCCTGGGAGAAACGAGTTGTGAGCAGCAAGAGATACAGGAGCTCATGGGGCAGCTGATGGACAGCCCAAGCACTGAGGCTTTCTCTGAAAAGCAGGCTTTTCCTAAACCATGCTGCCTTCTTCACATGTAGACACATGGATCTGCTTGGGATATCAGATACCAGCTCTGCACAGTGGCCCAGTAAATACCGCCCATGTCCCTGCTGTGTCACGTGCTGCTCCAGAGGTGGCAGACCTGTCCCTCGTGTGTTTTGGGCGCGTCAGCCGGGCTCCTGATATCCCAACTCTTACTCAAAGCCCATGTCTGCGTCCTCCCAGTTGCTGTTCATCCCCTGCCTCAGGACTGCAGGTCTGTGACCTGGAGGCACATGCACCTTTGACAGGTCTGCCAGGGGCTCACCAAGGTGGAAAGGCCAAGCAGCTGCACTGTATTGATGAAAAATGCCAACAGTATGTGCTTTTCATTTCATGCAAATGTATAAGGTCTCTGCATCTTTCCAAGCCATCTTGCCCGTCTGCTGATCATTTATAGGCCTTTTAAATGTTGTAAAAACTGTAGTATTTATCACAGCTTTCTGACCAGGGCAGCCTTTGGACATTTTTACCTGCTTGTTGACAGCTTTTCCTTAAACTCCTCTGCAGCATTTACTTCCTAGCAAAAATGTAAACCCTTAAAGAGAATAATTTCTTGCATCCTGACTCCTGGAGGTATAACATAATTCCTCTTCTTCCACAGATGTGTTCCAGCATCCCAGGTGTCCTTTACTTTAGATTAAAAGAAATAAGGAAATAAGGAAATAAATAGAAAGACTTTGTATGATGAATCAGTAGTGTATGTGATTTCCTTTGCAAAAGTAATACCTGACCTGATATGAAATGCTAACTGGTCCACTATATGCTTACAACATACCCCATCAAAAAGAAAAAAAAAAGTCCCCCCAAAATATAAAACCCAGTATTCTGTGAACCAGTTAAAAATAGACATTCTAAACAAGGGATTTGTAGGTCAGGAGAAGCTTATCTCTAATCCCTCTGGGAAAAGTAAATCTTCCTGTGGCCCCAGAAAAGTCCAGCGGAGTCCTCCTGGGGCAGAGAATGCTGGTGTTGGTTTGTTGTTTTTCTGAGAACCTGCAGCTCTGGATGATACACACCGAGTACTTTTCATAATGCTACTTTTGCCTTTAATTCCTCAAAGAGCCCTGTCCTCCAGGAAGGAAGCCACACCAGTGCCTTCCCAAGCTCTCAAATAGAGCTGAAAGCCAAGAAAATCCAAACCTCCTGGACCCATATTCACTTTTTAACCTCACAGGCATCCTGTGTCAGTGGACTGATGGATTTCTGTAAAATGTTCAGTAATTAGAATCAGATCCTGGTGGCAAATAGCTGTAGAGCCTCAAAGCAATGGGCACTTCCTACTGCACAGCCCCTCCTTGTACCCCTAGACACAGTCATGTATGGTGTAGGACTAAGATTCTGTTGCAGCACACAAGAAGCCAGGATATCTTCTGTAGCCCTTGCTTTTAATGCAATTGTTTAATATCATACAATAAAACAGTCATCCTGTAGTGACTTTCAAATGGGCCCTCTCATCCTGAAAAGGCACTGCGAATGATAAATGATTCTTCCCAATATTACTAAAGTGAAATCCACCTATTTTTGTCTCCTTCAGCTCTAGCCAGCAGCAACTGTTGGCTGCTGATAGCTACAGACAGCACATTTCCCTTTCAGGAAACAAATATTGTTTTATTTTGTTGGAAAAAATATCCCCAGTAATGTCAGCTATAAAGTACAGTAACTGGTCTTCAGCAATACATTGAATTATACACACCTAACTGTATTGGAGACCATAAATTCATCAGATGGTGCAGGCCAGGGGGCTTGAGGAGTGGAAGGGATTTGTCTCTTGTCCCCCTCCGGGGAGAACTGTCACCCCAGTGCTGAGATATTGTTTGAGCAGTGACTCTCCGGGGGCAGAGGAGGCAGAACTCGCTGAGTCTGTTTGCGATGTGCTTATCTATTATTGACATTCAGATCCCCTAATAACTCAGGGAATAAAAATAGAAAATGTGCCCACTCAAAGCATCTTTGGATCCTGAAATGACAAATTCCTGCGGCAGGGAAGAGACACATTTGGTTCCTGCCAGTCCAGCTCCCATGGGAAAATACCTTGCCACATTTTGTGGTAAGTTTTTA
This sequence comes from Calcarius lapponicus, assembly GCA_039654755.1. Lineage (NCBI taxonomy): Eukaryota > Metazoa > Chordata > Aves > Passeriformes > Fringillidae > Calcarius > Calcarius lapponicus. The sequence continues at coordinate 35,241,090 of CM077464.1, read as the reverse complement.
GAAATGCACATGATTGTGGGGATGTGTCAGAAAACATGAAAGAAAATCACAAGCAGTGATAATGTCACTGACATGGCATTAAAGCCAACTTGCAGCTGTTCAGTAGTTACACCACACAGAGTGATAAAGATGATAATTTTTTGTTTCCTAGTATTTACTATTATTTTTCTCTGATTTTGGAAACCTGGTTCTATTACTTTTCTTCCCCTGACATTCTCCTCTGACCTTTTCTTCCAGCTTTTCTAAGTACCATAAGGAGCCCTCTTAACGGCCTTTGAGCAATATTTCATATCTAGCCACCTTTGTGTTGACAAAGAAAACTTAGAGTTAAATCTCTTTTTAAACTATGTTTTAACAGAGAAAATAAAAATGATTATGAAATTGTATTTTTCAGGCAAATAAGGAGATTAAGTTGTTGGAGATTTTGCATATGTTTTACATACATACATTCACTGCTCTGTTATTTCCATCGTGGCTTGCATTGTAATTCCTAATCCTTGTCAATTTAGAGCACCTAATTGCCAGTTAAAACACAATGTAGTCTCTTTAAAATGAGAAGTATCCTTGCCTTCCCTAATGAACATCTTCACCAGGTATAGCTAACTTTCTACAGTCTTTCTGTCATGTCATGCCATTTTTATCTTCCTGTACTTCTCTCATCAAGTGAGCTTTATTTTTAGTAGTTTTGTCAAGAACAACAAGAAAACTTCAATAAAATTATGAGACTGTGTGGGGGCCCTAAAGGGCCCCTGTGCTTCACTGGCTCCTTCCCCTGTTCCTGTGCCCCACTGGCTTCTTCCCCTGCTCCTGTTCCTGGGCTCCTGGGGCCCTCAGGCCCTTTTCTCTGATTGGCCTTACCTGGGTGCTGTGTGGAGGCTGCTGGGAAGCCCCGGGGGGAGGGAATGCTGAGCTTGGAGGAGGACGGGGTCGGAGAGACAACACCTATGCCGCGGCTGAATTAAACATCTATGGACATTGTGCAAAAGTCTCTTCTGCTTCTTTACCTGGACGTTCGAGCAGCATTTTTATGAAATACAACAATGGCGACCCAACCGGACGAACCCCGATTTTCCTACCCCATTGTGGTGAGTTTCAGATTTTAGTTCCTTCCTCCTTACTTTTCAGTGTTGTGAAGAGACTGAGCTAGATGGAGACATCCCTCACCCACGCACAACAAGAAATTTACCTCTACCTTAAAGAGTCTTTTCCTCAAGAAAACTTTTGGTCGTCAGATGAGGACTTGAAGTACTCTTTACAGTTATTATTTAAGCATTTTCCTCATGTTTCACAGAACTTACTCTTAACCGATGAATTTTTACAAGTGCTCCATGAAAAGTCAAGAGCTAACACAGAACTGTGTTCTTTATTTGGTATGCTGTTAAAATGCGCTGTGACCCTTGGGGAGGGACATCAGCCGAAAACCGCTCCCCGGGGTTCTCCCGTCCGGACTCCCGCTGCCCAAGATGGCGCGGACCGCATGGCAGGGGCCGCGGGGTCTCCCCTTCTGCCCCCTGCTCCCCACGCCCCCTCCGACGGACGCGTCCACCCGGGTTACTATAACACCGCAAGACGTGGCGGGGGTAGCAAGAGTCAGAGCCCTTCAGACGGGGCTGCCGCCGCTCCGAGCCGCGCTGCGGCTGTTCCCCCCGCGGAGAGCCCAGAGCCGCCCCGCTGCCGCCCAGCAGAGCCAGAGCGAGTAAGCCGATGCTCGCTGGCCAGTGCCCCCTCGAGCCGAGGCCGGGCCGGAGGGACCGGCGGGCCCGGGACGCCGCGGTCATGGAGGGGCAGGCCCTCCGCCGCTGCTCCAGGGGCCCCGCTCGGACCCGGAGCGCCGTTGCCGCGGGGCAGGCGGGCAGCCCCGCCGCGGGATGGCTCGGGGCTGCAGAGCTGGCAGAGAGGCTGCCTCGCCCCGCCCACCGCCACTGCTCCGGGAGCCCCGCACTGGTTCCGCCCGCGAACACCGGCTGAGACAGACGCCCGGGAGGGTCCGCCCAGCGGAGCTACCCAGCGCCGGGAGCGGGACAAACTGCACGCAGCAGCGCACCAGCATCGCGTCCAGCAACACCAAGACAAACCCCCTGGCAAAAGTAAAAAAGTTCTTGCCAGGAACGTTTTGGGGACAGTAAAATGGTTCAATGTAAAAAACAAATACGGTTTCATAACCCGGAATGATAACCAAGAAGATGTGTTTGTTCATCAGACTGCTATAAAAAAGAATAACCCCAGAAAATATCTCCACAGTCTAGGAGATGGAGAAATTGTAGAATTTAATATAATACAAGGAAGAAAAGGCCCCCAAGCAGCGGACGTGACAGGACCTGGTGGAGTTGCAGTTCAAGGTAGCAAACATGCACCAGACTACAAACCTACAAAATACAGAAGTTCTCCACACACCTACCAAGGAAACCAGCAACCATCAAGCCCCAGCAACAGCCTAAAAGCAAGAAGAGCACAGAACATGGGCGAGCTGTCCTGCATTCGAAAGCCCATGTCAATAATGAAAGAACCTTCCAGTCTGATAAGTCCGACTTTTTCCAACACCCTTCCCCAATTCCTGTGGCCTTCCTGGCCCCATCCCATTCTTCCCTTTTCCTTTCCATTGTCCTATTACCCCCTTTTTATGATTCCACCAACTCCAACCACCCTTTCCCATCTCCCATTGTCTGCTTCTACTAATCCCTTTCCCCAGAGTTCCTCCATAATACCAGAGGGAGCGTGATTACGAGAGAAAGAAAAGAAATGTCCCTAAAGTAACCACCCCATGTTTTTCTCTTTGAAGTAATGATTTCTATTTGGAGTTTCCAACAGGCACACCACCACCTGAGCTGCCTTGTGCAGAGTCTATCACAGCCGAAACCTTCTCCGGACTCAGTTTCCTGAAAGACCGTGCTAAAACGCCATATCCCTCCTGCCAGCTCTAAGAAATCTGTTTGGACACTGGACACTCAGAATTGTTTACATTTTGAAAGTTGTCTTATGTTTTTGTCATTTGTGTTAATCCTTCAGAAAAGCTTTCTTAATAGTGTAAAAAACGGGGAGTTGTGGGGGCCCTAAAGGGCCCCTGTGCTTCACTGGCTCCTTCCCCTGTTCCTGTGCCCCACTGGCTTCTTCCCCTGTTCCTGTTCCTGGGCTCCTGGGGCCCTCAGGCCCTTTTCTCTGATTGGCCTTACCTGGGTGCTGTGTGAGGACTGCTGGGAAGCCCCGGGGGGAGGGAATGCTGAGCTTGGAGGAGGACGGGGTCGGAGAGACAACACCTATGCCGCGGCTGAATTAAACATCTATGGACATTGTGCAAAAGTCTCTTCTGCTTCTTTACCTGGACGTTCGAGCAGCATTTTTATGAAATACAACAAGACTGTTTCATCTCATTGTGCTTTTTCAGGTGTTGGTTAAGATTCTAAAATAAGTATCACATCACCACATGGCTTATGTAATGGGGTTCTTCAGTCACTGATTTCTGCCAAGTCTACCTGTCTAATCCAGGGATTTTAGGTCAACACTGAGATCAAGGCCTTATTGTTTTTAATAAGCCATTTTTGTTATAAACATATGCATCATGTTTATTATTTTTAGTCATAGAATTTTCATTAGAGGTCTATGCCTGAGATCCAGGCATGACACATTACATGACAATAGATACATGATACTTGTTATAAATCATTCAAATTTGGGGACAAATTTGACCTGACATAGTACAGTGTTAGTTCCTAGAATGATAATGTTGAGTTTATAGTCCCTGCATATGGGTGACTGGAGGTGTAAGTAACACGGGGAGAAAAGCAAAGAAAACCCCTAATTTCAGTCTGTGCTTCTCCATCTTAATGCAAACAATCAATCACTACAGAAGGAAGCACAATACTGATCCTCTCCCCACTGAGGTCAAGTAGTGACTTTGAAGTGAGGGAACTGGGTTCGCTGATAAAAATGATAGACAATTAGTGAGTGTTGTGTTTAATTGGAATGAATGAACTTGATTATTTGGTTTCCAATAAAGCAAAATAAATGGTACATAAATCCATTAATAATGAAGAACATTTGGGTGTTTCTTTGTTATTATTTTTGATGCTCAGAAGTGGGTCACTCTGTATGTGCATAAACAAAGAAAATAAATGGCTAGAAGAGGAATGAATTTTCCATAACCTGATTAAAGGATACGTCTGGCTCCTCAGAGAATGTTGTAGTGCTTAATGATTTTGTTGTTGCTGTTCTTAATGTGTCTAACATTTTCTGTTTAAGAAAATCAAGAATAATGTTAAAAGGTTGCTCCAGAAGGGAGCTGTCAGCCAGGAGGAGGAGAAAGCCTTGCTTAGCCAACAAATTCTCCACTGGCAAACTGCAGAAGGCAAGAAGAAAGAAGACCCCTCCCACCCAGGATGAAGCTTCACTGGATCTAAAACGGGGGGCCAGTAAATTGTGTGGTGTGACCCCCCCAAGCCCCATGTCCCCCAGCTGCAGCTTAGCTAGAGCATGCATGATGCAGCAGTGTGCACACAAGCTCCAGATCCATGCCCCCTGGCAAGCTCTGTGTGTGCCCTGGGACCCGGGCTCAGGGGAGAAATCCCAGCAGCTTCAGTTCAGATGTTCTGCTATAGACCCCAAAATGCTCCATCTTTCAGCATCCTGTTCCCCAGAACCGAGTGCCATTGCAGCTGAGAGCCAGAGCTGGACAGGACCACACCTCACGCTCATGGTCTGACCTTGAGTGCCCTTGCAGCCTGTGCCTAGGAGACCAGGCTCAGCCTCTTTGCTCCCTGCCACTCAGATATGACAAGAGATGTGTCTCATGGGAGGTCCAAGATGTGGAGCTGGCACTCAGCCAGGATGGGCTGCAGCGCTCCCCAGCCCTGGAAACGCTTGCAGGGAAGAGACAAAGAATGGTCTGCTCTTGGCCAAAATGCCTTTCAGTGGTGTCCTGATACAAATTCAAATGTGGATGTGAGTATATCCCTGGATCCCACTTATTAGCTACAGGCTCTGTAGTCCCATCAGCTTGCACCAATTCCTGATATCAGCATCTCCCAGTCACTGCACAAAGTTCACTTCTCTCCCAGTCACTTGATCAAAATCCAAGTGTTTCCAGGATAGCGTGTGCTCTTTTGGCATTGGCTGTGAGACCAAACATAAAATCCTAATGGGCTGTGTTGTTGTTTTAGCATGCTGCTTGTTCAGTTCTGTGCAGAGCAAACCAGGGGAGGCAATTGGCAGATGCTATGAGATCACAGCCACAAGAGTTGAGAGAAGTTGTGTCAACAAAGAAAAGACAGTTCCCTAGCTTTGAAGGGCTTTCTGCCTGCCAAACTGTGAAAGTCTGCTGGGGACAAATGGAGCCACGAGAATCTCTAGAAGAGAAGATGCAAAAACCACAAATAATAACATATGAAGGCTCCTTTGCAGCATGAAATGACAAGAACCTTAACCAGAGCAGCTGCTGTTAGCGACCCCCAAAATGAGAGTTAGGAGGATGATGACAGTAATAATACACCTTTGAAGGATAACGCCTTTATGAGGGGAAAATTAGCAAAATTAATTCTTAGTATTAGTCAGTAATTTGTCTAGGGTCACACAAAGGTTGAACTTGACTCTCTTTAGAGACAATAGTTTTCACAAGTCTGCATCCCCTTAAGAAAAGGAGCCCTATTTATTTCTTGCAGACATGTTTGCAGTTTGTAGAGCTACCTTCATAACACCATCAAACTGGTCTTTGTTAGCTCAGGATCCTTCTCACATCACTCACCATTTTAGTTCCCATAACAACAGAATACATTTGTAATATGGAAACTCGGCTTCCCTCAATTCTTCTGGGCAAGCTTGCTTTCTTTACTTAATAGAAGCTTGTAATATACTGAAGGTTTCTGCAAACCTGAAAGCTTGAGTATTTTAACACAGTAGGTGATCTGGTGCAAAGTTTTGATGAAAATATGTTTCTATTTAGACAGCATATTCAGGTAAAGTTACATTTTCAAATATGTGCAGCTTTTGGCTTTGGTATAGCCAGGGGTTGCCACATCATACCTGCATTTTCTAGTTGACATATAAAATGCATTTGCCTTTTTAGATTCCAATGAATTCATTGTGTATTTATTGTGTGAAAAAAAACAGTTTGAAAACAACAAAGTTGGCTAGCCTAGCAAGCTTTATCTTCAGCCTATAGCTCTTTCCCTGAATTCAATACTGCAGGCACAATTTAATGCAAACCCAATTTATGACTTAATGCTCCAGGGACCATAGTGGGAGATTGTTACATTATTCTTTTCTAATCCTATTTGTGTTTTAATTTGCTAAGTCTGTAATGAGGTGCATGCCTTGAATAGATTCAAGATCTTCAACATTGCTTTTGACTTTGTTTAATATAATAGATTGTACAGTTTGCATTCAGAATTGAGGTGTTCCAGTCAGTACTATCTCTTCATTTTCAAAACTAGAGTGGATAAAATTATGTTCTGAAAGTAATTGTAACCATGTTTCCTTGTTTATCACTTAATGGTGTATTTCCTGTTATAATTTTCTGTTACAATATGTGAGGTCACAAAAATCAATTCTCGGTGGACTCTGACTTGACTGCTCGAAATTACTCCCCAAAATGCTCTGAAAAAATTAAGGAGAAAATAAAGCACTGGGTAGTAAGTGGCTGGCTATACTAATTCTTTTGTATTATTTCTTTTCTAATTTTTTTGTGCTGTTGAAACTCTCATAAAAATACAGAGAAATGAAGTAAAATGTCAGTTACATGAGATACTCAAGTGGTGATAATCAACATACCCCTATTTATGCTGATGATTTATGGCAATAAATCTACCCCAATATACCCATAGCATTTTGGTTCTAAAATTCATTGCCTGTGATCCCAGATGCCATTCATCCACATGGAGAATAGAAATCCCATTTCAGATAATCTCTAGGCTTCAGCTTTCCTTTCATTCTTTTTGGAAGAGAAAGAAAAAAAAAGAAAACTCCATAATAGATTTGATTTTATTCTTGTGATCATATTTTAAAACATACTAGACCACAAAAATATAACAGCTGAGAAAGGCAAAATATTTAAAAAGGAAAAATTCAATGCCTTGACACTTAAGAGAAGGAAGGGGAAGGGGAAGGGGAAGGGGAAGGGGAAGGGGAAGGGGAAGGGGAAGGGGAAGGGGAAGGGGAAGGGGAAGGGGAAGGGGAAGGGGAAGGGGAAGGGGAAGGGGAAGGGAGTGATGTCACAGTGACTAGGATTTAAACAGGACTCTTGTTTTCAGACAGCACACAGTTCTAATAATATTTCCCTGGCTGGCTCTCATTGCTATCACACAGACCTTTGTTCTGTAATAACCATACCAGGGGAAAATCAGAATTTTGGTTCCAAAGCATGGTCAGAGCCAGTTGTTCTTTTTCCTGAGTTCTGGCACTGTAGGAATCTCTGTTAAACTGACAGAACGCAGCTGGAGCAGCTATGCCACTGACCCAAAATAAGCTGCAAGCAGACACTCCACAGAGCACAGCAAAGAGTGTTTACATGGATCCTCACCTTACAGACATATCCCACCTAAATGCCTTCTTGCAATATTAGTCAGACATTACTCTTGATTTCTCCCATGTTTTCCTTTCCTGGCTATAGTTTTGCCTAAATCTATGCCCTTGGAAACAGGCATAAGCCAAAAAAAGACAGGATTTTATAAAAATGAAAAGACAGGCAATCTTTTCTAGAATGCATCCATCCAGGATGTGGAGTTTGTAGCAGCAGTACAGCAGGACCACGCCTTATGAGTCACAGATGCAGGAATCCAATAATCAGAATAATGAAAGCTCTTGCAATTTAATTTCTTCTTCAAGCATGCATTCTGTTCACTTTCCACACAGTCTTAAGAAGTAATAAATCAGAATAATGGAAAGCTTACAGAAATCTTGCATTGTATTAAAAGCTGCTCTTAATTTGTGAAACCTCTAGTAAGGCCAACAGATTCTTCAGTTTCTTATTTATCAAAGCAAGCATGAAATAGCTCCAGCCTTTCTCAAATTTCAGAAGAAGGAGAATGAGGACTTTGGATTCATATCTCTGGCTCTGAGCAGATGGATGCTGGATCAACTGCTGCAATACCCTTATTTTCCATCTTGAACGCAGCTAAAGTCTCTCATAAACTTGATTTTGGTAAATCCAGACAGTGGGAAACTCAGAAGCATCAGTGAGGCTCTACACTCTTGGACATTTTTGAGGCCTGAGAAAACATCTGTGGGTACAAAGATACCATCCAAGCAAATTCCAACTTCCCCCCTTGGTTAGTACTGAACACAAAGCCTAAATCTGTAATTACCTTACAGGCAACCTAAAGCAATCTTCATTTCATATGGCTGAGAATGAAAGATGAACCATCAGAACAGCCCTTGGTTAAGACTAATTATTTTTTGATGCAGTGCTGCTTAATTTTTTGCATGTATCTGCTCCCACTCACACCAGGTAGTGTCCTGGTGATGATACTGATGAGGAGGACACATGAGGAAGGTATATGGGGTTTAAGTAGCATATCCACAGAACTAATATACAGAAAACACCCAAGTCTAGATGGAGGATTTTCAGGTAGTAATCTTCATAGACCACAAGTGGTCTTTGGAGTCCTTTCTGATCATCTGGAGAATAAAAATAGTTTTTGTCTTATTACTGAGGTTCCTGCACCAGGACTTGGTGGAATACCTCAATATCACTTCATTTAAACTTGTTGTGCCACAAAAATTTTTGAAAAGACACGCAGGCTGTGTAGGGACTGTGTCCAGCAGACATGGCAAAGCAGCTTTTGGAACCAGAGCTTGATGGCTCTCAAGAAGGGCTGCTGGCCATGAGTTAGCACAGGAGCCATCAGATCCATTGGACAAATTAAAAAATGACACTCATGACCAACAGTCACTGCCTGCTATCCCCCACATAATGACTGGTTTAAAAGTGCTGGGTCTCCAAAAATTCCTGTCAGACAACTTTGAAGGGTTAAGTGTCATCCAACCCTTGGCTGTAGATGCTGCAGGCAGCCCGATCCCTGCCCCCATGGGGGGCAGATCCCTTCCCCCATGGATTCCCAGGGAGAAAGCATGGAAGATTCTGAAGTGGATCTTTGGTGAAAATGAGATGCTTGACTCCAAGAGTGCAATGCTGAAAACCTTCTCACAGTTTCTGTCTTGCCTAAGTGCATCAGTACTGCCTCTCTATTTCACTTTCACACATGCCTCTCTACTCTGCCCTGACCTAGCGATATCAAGAAATTAGATAAAATTCCACATTAGTCCCCAGGGGTAACCTTTGGACAGGACTCACACACCTGGGACCAGCCTGTGCTTAGTTGGTTATTCCACTTCTGTAGAAGGTTCAAGATTAAGTCTTCTTGGGCAGATGAAAGAACTGAACACATTTCCTACTCTCTGGTAAGTGCTCTGCCCCCTGACTTTTGCATAAAAGCAGGGTATTATGCACTCCTCATATGTTCTCATTTACAATAAAGCAGCAGCAGGTACCCCTCTTTCTTGCCAAAATTTGCAGTGGATGCCAGAATTTTTGGTGTGTTCATTTCCTCTGCAAATACCCACTGGACTTAGATCACCCAAGGGGCTTGGTCAGAGCAGAGCTCAGTTTCTGCTGCTCAGACTGTTGCAATAGGACATGAAATAAAATGATGTGGACACTGGAACTGCAAGCTAAGAAGAAGGGAAGTTTATTTCCTGGCTCCAACGTTTATAGACTTGACTGTGGATTGTAGGATGAAAGCGCCACCTCTCCCATGACACTGGACAAACCAACAGTCCATCAAATTTCTCCTCCTCCAGAGAGGAATGTAAGAACAATAATTATTTACATAAAAGTGCATGAGAAACTTCATTACAAGAATGTAAAGATCAGCAGGCTTAGAAGAACTTAGAAGAACATGGTGACAGACAGTCTTGAAGCACATGCTGAGCTGCCCAGGAGGGAAAGCACAACATGTGGGACAATAGGTGCCTTCACAGACAGATGACAAGCAAGCAGGGCTTTAGGGTTACATGCCACATATTACTTGAAGATGAGCTTCATCTTACTTAACATCAGCCTTCTGATTGTTAGGCAACTCAATAATACTCGACTTCTCCTTGAGGCAGCAAGGAGAGATGGGAGATGGGCATTTCCCAGAGCAGACCTGCCTGTCAAAGAAGACTCACCTTTGCTTGATGCAAGCGCCTCAGGAGGCAGCTCCACTTTTCTCTGTAATTGGCACAGTTTTAAAGCTCCTCATCCTTTCCCATGCACACTTGCAGCTCCTATTGCCTGCCCTGGCCACCACTTGCAGGGCTTGCAGACTTCCAAGCCAGGACAGTAAAATCTTGTACAGCAAGTCATAATTTCCCACAGCACTGCCCTGGTCAAGGTTTAATTTTGACTTCCTTTTGTTCATGAGTGTCCAGAGAGGCTAACTTGTTTTCTGTGACAGCAGGGAAAAAAGAGTCTGAGAGAAGGATGTCTCTTACTTGCTAGAGTCTAGGAGGCATTTATAAGGGGACACATCTTATTTATTATTGGAGATGCTTATTCAAGCTTTAAGATACATCTGTGACTTGATGGTCTTGTGTGTGTAGCAAAGAGCAACTGCACAGTGATGGCACAGGAACCCTGTGTCTAAAGAACAGAGAGTGCCAGAACTGCAGGAGAATCCCTGGCAGCAAAAGGCACTTGCAGAGAGCAGCAATGAACATTTGGCCAGGGAATATTTCCCACCATGGGCTAGGAGGGCTGCAGTGTTCTTCCTCTCCTTGCCCTTATGCCCAGTGTTGCACCAGCCAAGAGGACCAGGCCCCCGCACAGCCCACCACCGCCCATCCTCACTCCCACCAGTAGAGACACCTCCAGCCTGCAGGTCACAGCAGCTGAGCCTGCTTTCATAGTAGGCAACCAGGTGGCTGCAGACTATGGAAAGACAGGCAGGGAAGCACTTCCAACAGAGAAAAAAAAAAAAAAAATTCGGTGCCCACAAGATAAAATGTATTCAGTGGGTAATATGATGCCTGCATGCTAAAATTCCTGAAGGTAATTAGACTTCATGTTTGCATATGCTTATTGCTTTGTCTCAAGCGTATTTTTCCTAAAAGCATTAAATATTTTGTTATAATTCCTTAAAGAAAGCATCCATTTCTCCACAAATGAAATCAGATATTTGTGTTGGTTCCTTCATATAGATGCACGTAGGAAAGTGTAAGCATATATCTATCTGTCTCTATTTTACTCAATAATGTGCACAGAGGTATCTAACCTTAAAGTTGTTATTAGAAAAACAAAATAGAAGGAAGAAAGCTGTTAGGTGCTCTTTCCAGGAAGCTGACAGTGCTGGCTGACCTTTATCATGGCACAAGCATGTATTAGCCAAAATAATACCTTAACAGTTTTTTAGTACCTGACTATATGTTCCATTCTAAGGAATAGCAAACGTTTAATCATAAATATTTTAATGGCTTCAGGGATTCATGGTATTCAATGACTGTGTTAAATGATAATAATCACATCTGGTTTATTACTATAGTAATTCAGCAGCTTCTCTTCAGTAGTTATTTTTTATTATATGTGCTGTGCTACTGTCATGGTCATTTATAGCGGTAATATTTTAAAGTGGCTCATTTGTTTGTTTAAGGACAGTTTCACAATATATTTCTGTATTAATATACATTTTGTACTATTATTTTCAAGCTGCCACTGGAAAATTGATCCTAGCTTGTTGCAATGAGAGGGGCCGAGACTGACACAGAATGCCAATGCTGAGAGCGAGCGACAGAGCAGATGGGTAGTGTACTGGTCTCCACTGGGGCTGTAATTGCTGCTGAGTTTTATTCATAAATGAAGAGGTCCACTAAGAAATAGTTAACTAATAACAAACATGAGGGGAGGATTTGAATCAGGCAGAGCACAGACAGAAAAATGCCATAGTTACACAGTCAAAAAGCAACTGGATATGGCCAGTTTTACAATTTGTTACCCAAAAATGCTCCCATTTTTTGCATGCTAGTGCTCTTATAATGGAGGGACTTTTAATAGGCAGGCGAGGGAGAACTGATTGATTTTGCTGATCATTTTATTCAGCTACCTGCCCACTCTCAGTCACATGAGAGAGGTCTCATTTATCTTAATGGGATCATTCGTGAGAGTAAAGGTTTGGAGGATCAAGCCATACATCAGCACAAATGGGAAGAAAGTAGAAGGAATTAGTTATCAAATTAGAGGGGGGACCATTCGAGACTGGAAGAACATTCCCACCATCATTTTCTCACCTTGGAATTGCCATTTTCTAAAACCTTGTTTTCCTCAGCATGCTGCACCTTCTGGTCATGGCATTCTCAGGCATCTGGGATTCAAGCTACCTACCTGGAGGAAGTGACAGTGGAAAGTGGAGCACAAGGGAATGCTTGGAGGGTAGCATGTGTGGAGATGTGGCAATCTCTCATCAAGCCCTAATAGCACCTGTGACTCTTCACTCTCTCAGTGGCCCAGCCTTGGGAGGTTTATGTTGAACTTAAGGGCAACCAAGAAGTTACTGGCCATGATGACCCACATCAGAGCTTGCCCAGTGTATTGAGACCTTGCATTGCCTTTACAGCTGGCACCAAATAATTAGTAACCATGTTAATGGGTGTGAAAGATATAGATAAAGGCAATTTGTAAACCTAGTTTGTGAAAGAAAAATTGGTAGAGCAAGGGTTAACATTCTGCTCTCTCACTTTTTGCTCCTTTCTCTCTCTTTCCATTTCCTTTCCTGCTTTTAATGATCTGGTGAAGAAGGTTCTATTTGGTTCAGCAAAACCTCTCCACTATCCCACCGCACAGGATGTATTGAATTGTTGCAGCAAAAGTTAAAAGGAAAGTAAGGACAATTGTTAGTGCTTCTTTCCTGCTCTGTTTTCTAGTTGGTTTGATTGGTTGGTGAGCTGAGAGTAGATGGCTTTTACAGCACTGAGTGATGAATGACTCTGAAACAGTCTGTAACCAGAAGTGCCAACTGACATGCTGCTGATGTAACTGACACACAGGGTTATGTTTGTATAGAGTCACTTAAATAAACATGTGTTAGGCTGGAGCCAGCTACACCAGCCCTTCTTCTTCACTTCCCCTCCACCCTTCATTTATCACCAAAAGATAATAATAACGATTTGATCTTCCTATCAGTCATTCATTATATTAATTAATTAAAATGTAATTGTTTTAAATGCCTCTCCATTGCCGTGGGTACTTTGTACTGCACTTAAAACACACACACTATCAGAGAACAAAATAAATCCTCAATAAAAAGACACACTCATCAAACGGGTTTCTTCCAACTAGCAGTTCCTTTCATCCTGCAATTATCTCCATAGCCTTCAAAGTGGCCTTTCCCTAAATGCTCAGGAAAATAAATTGGTCCAGAAGCTTGACAAGGAGTTCAGCTAATCCCAGGTCTTACAAAAGGAGCCAAAGAAAATTCCTCAGAGAAAAAGCTCCTCTAGGAGACTTCCCCTTTCCTCTACTCGTACTTACCGTTGTGCAATGTTTCTTCCTGTGTGGCTTTCTGTGTAGCTTCATCAAACCTTATAAAGATCTTTATTCCTCTTTATGGCTTTTCTGTCTCCCAAGTAAAGTGCTGAAATAAATTTCCAATCTAAGCTTTAAAATATATATACTGGCATTGAAACCCTCACTTCTGTATGATTATACTAGGCAAGTCAGTATGCAACAATCTGGTTTTAATGTGTAAATCACAGAAGAGTACAAAAACAAGGATAAGAATTTATGCAAGGGCCTTTTCTATGGGTAGTTCTTCTGCTTGGCTTTGGGATCTTTGACTGACCTAACACTCAGAAACTCTTTATTGCAAGATTCAGGCAGTCTTAAATTTAATAACTCACACATCAGAAATATATGGTTACTCAAAATGCCAGTAGAGGATAGCATCCGTTGTAAGACTGGTTTAGGCGCACAAGGATGGATTACTTTCACAAGACGGAGTAAATGGAATTTAAGAATTCCATAAATTGCATTTACCCTGATTTTATTCTAACACTCTCTTTGTTTATTTCCCATCACTGTGCACTGGGAGTGAACTCTGCCTTGCCACAGCCAGCCCCCAATTTCCATAGCAGCATTCCACAGCAGTGCAGAAGGCTGCCTACCTAAATAAAAGAAAGACTGGGTAAAACAGTGCACTGATTTGTTCATCTTAAACATCACCTGACATTGCTTGGTTTTAGGACCTCAGTACTCTGGGTCTGAGCCGCTCCTTAGCTTCTCCCTGGCATTGCCCACTTGATGAATAAGGCTGTCTGTTTTCAGACCATCCTGCTCACTCTGCCATGCAGACTAGAGAACAGACAGACTTTGCTAGTGTCCACGTGAAGATTTTAAAGGCACTCACTTACTAGATGCAGTAAGGCCTCCTAGCCACCTCTGACTTGCTAATCCACATATAAGCCTTCAGAGTATTCCTCTAAAGGGCCTCCTTAACTGGCTTGTAAAGCCTGGGACACCTGGAGTAAGGGGAAAAGGAGCTGGCAACCAGCTTCAGCACTGTTTGGAATTAACTGTTGGGGCAGAAACAGTCAGGATGCAAAGGAAAGCTCTGCAAAGCCTTCTGGGCCCCAACTGCCTCCACTTTCACCTCTATCCAGCTGAGCTGGGAAGATCTGGCAGCCAGTGGGAGCTTTCCTAAATTTACACCACCTGCTCATGGTGTAAATGCCTCCGTGCTTCAGATGAGTCAAATGGAAAGGAAATTCTTAAAAAAGCACACGGTGGATTCTTCATCTAAATCAAAACCGGGATCAAATCACCGTAGCTGTTCTCAAGAGTTTTGGTTTCAGACTCAAATGTTTGTTTTAATATGGTGGTCTTTCACCCTTCTTCTCCTTGCTTTCTCAAGACACATGGATGGCTGTTGCCTTACTTTACACTGAGCTTGCTTCAATGACGTCAGCCCATTCCTTGGAATGAGATTGCTAATTACCTCCACACCATTCCACTCCTGTTTTCTGAAAAAGGGCCTCTTGCACTGGGAAACCTGAAGAGTTACAGGACACAGCAGTAGCTGTGGCATTTAATGTCTTGTTGGAGGCATGACAGATTTAGCACACACTTTCCTGGCTATTTGGATTCTGGAGAACACTGTATGCCTGATTTCTATCAGGTCGAAGCAATGCCTCATTGCAGGCCTAAATTGCAGGACAGAACCTCTTTAAGGGAAAAGGAAAATGAATACCACCCTCTATAAATTAGCTGGAACAAACAAACTAGTTGCTCAAAGTTACTGTACTCCTGCCAGGAGTCATAAACCAGCTAGCTGTGTTTAAGAAAAGTAAAAACTGTTTTTCCTACCATGGAATAAACATTCTCTGGGTTCTATTCCTAACCACAAATGGCAAATGTATGCAACTCTCTGAGAACCAAATTCTGCTCACTTTCCAAATTCGCTTAATATCCAATCCTGGGAGATTAATTAACTTGACAGGGAAGCCAACACTGAACCTGGAACAGAAGTGTTTCTTGAAGTAAGTGGTGTTCAGTTCATCTAAAGAAGCTGCTCTGCTGAGGCCAGCAGAAAAAGCTGCAATATTTAACCTAGATGCTCCTGTTTTCCAGTTTTGCAAGTAAAGTTTTGATTTTAAGTAAGAGACCTAAAAAACAGATTCTGAGCACAGGTATGATCATCTTTTAAGTGAAAGAGCAACCATCTATCTACCTCCAGAATTAATTCCAGAGATTTTCAAACAAACCTCAGAATGAGCACACCTTCACAGAACACATAAAATGTACCTGCTGAAAATGAGTTTTTTGGCTTTTCCAAGGAAAGAGCTAATCCTCTAGTTGAGAATTCAAAAAGCAGATCATCTCACTCCTCAGTGGGAGCTGCTGCCTGATTTCACACAGGCTTCCAGCAGTGAAGCCTGCAGAGAACCCCAGTATTCCCGTTTGCCCCCTCACTTGCAGACAAAGGCAGGGAGTGTGGAATATGCATTTTCATTGTAGGAAGAATTCCAAGAGGCAGAAGTTGTGTCTTCTCCATGGCCCTTTAAAACCACCTAATATTGCTCTGGTTGTCCTGAATTCACAAGGAGGCCTTGAGGTCTTTCTGTAATTACCAACACATCCTCAATCCGGCATCCACACCCAGTCCCTGGCATCCTCCTGGCTGGGCCTTCAGCTGTGCATGGTTGAATTCTAGGGCTCAACACAGTTCACTCAATCTCTCTTGACCTTGCCTTACCAGCACTTGTTCAAAAAGCCTTTGTGTACAATTCTACAAGTAAAGGTACCAGCATGTTAGCAAGCAGATGAAATGCTGACTTCTTTCAGAGGAGTTAGAAATAGATCTTGATCTGTCTAGGCAGCTTTGAAAATCTTCTTTGCATTCAAACTCTTCACAAGCCAAAACACATTTCAAAATGTAATGCACCATGTGCAAACTTTAAAACAGTACGGAGTTATTACATTTTCAGCAGGTTTTGTTTGACAGTTAGGTCTTTAAAGAAGATGTTTGTCCAGCTTCACAGTATTCTAAACACCCCTAGAGTTCTTCTCAAATAATTGGTCTTACACTAAAAAGGAGATACAAGAAAATCTCCACTGAATGCAAAATTAATGAAAAATATATGTCTTGTTGCTTTCCTCCCCTTTTGTTCCACTCACACACTCTCCGTATGTTTTCAACCTTTTGGCCAATGTCAGTATCAATTTCATCATTATCCTGTGGAGTCTCCAACCTATTAAAGAAAATCTCTCTCAACAGGAATACACATCTGCATTTTCTCCTGATTCTTGATCCATTAGCAAACTTGCCAACTGTTCATTGTGAATGAGTAATTTTCTTTTTGAGGAACATTACTTCATGATTTTTAATTATGACAATGTGGAAAGCAACAAACTATTATGGATTTCAGAGGGAATTTTTCAATCCAAACCAGGTCAGGAGGTCAGCATTTGAGATAGGTTATTTGATAGCATAGGATAAGATACTAACTCTGCTGTTTCCTGACATGCCCTCTAACCCATTGCTATCTGAATAAAACATGCTCTTTTCCAATGTGTATTTCTTGGTCGTTCAGTTCCCTTCCTGCACCTGGACTTTGTACTCTGCTCTTGACAGGTTTCTCAGGAAAGAACTAATACAATAGGACTCCCCAAAGGAGGGAAAAAAAGGTGTCTTTGTAGGAACTATTAATTCCCAGGGCTTACACTGAGGCAGACTGCCATGTGTGGTCATTCTGCCTTGTGACTGGTGCTGCACGCAGGAAACTGGTGCAGAGCTTGGTGATTGATGTGGGCTGCTGGGTTGGGTCAGGGGAACAGATGTGTATTAGATCCTTGATCTAACCACGGGGAAGAAGTTTGAATGCCTTTAAAAAGTGCCCAATTGCCTGATTTTGCCAAGCTAGTTTGACACATTACCTTATTCATGAGCTATCATTTTCATCCCAAGGGCGTATAAACTGGGTAGCATGGAAAGGCATGTTCAACTGAATAATTGACATTCAACTGTGCAGAAAGAAAATTGAATGGGCAAGAGGTCCAGCTGCATATCAATGCCTCAGACTGGTTGCCATATCCAAACCACAGCAGATTATCTCTTCCTTTCCTTTTTCCTAAGATTCAGTCTACAATGAGCAGGAGTCCACGCACTCCATAAAACTAAATAAAAAATAAACTAGACTAAATAAAAAGTAGAAAGGTATGAAAATGTAACTAAGGTGATGTGCACAGCAGGGCAATACTAATGACCTCATCAAATGCTTACCGTTGCTTTTTTTGGAGAGACAGTGGCTGGTTTTTAAGTTTTTGAACAATATTACAGCAATGTATGAAAGACATGAACAGTTCTGCAGATCTGGTGACTGACTGCAAATAAAATAATAATATTTGACATAACAGCATGTTAGGAAGTTCCTTTTACAATCAGTTAGCTATCAAGCCTGACAATTCACACATAATCATTTAATGTATACCAGTAGAAAAGCTTTAGTATCTCTGGGTTACTCACTGCAATCTGTTTGGCCCTTGTTTGGACATGCAAGTTCTTCAGTACAAGCACTCTCTGTACTTTGGATTCTGTACAGCGGAGCACAGAACAAACTGTTGCTGTTTAAAAAGGAAATGATTAATATTTCCCCTATTTACTGGCCTAGAAATTCCAATAGATACCATCAGATTCCCACAACTAGTTTCTGCTGGTACCCAATCACATAACCGCTAGTTTAAAACCCTTTTATCCTGACAGAAAAGTATTCAGCAAGAAGCACTGAGAACTGAAAAACCCCAAACCCACTAGAATTTCCATTAGAGTGAGGTACTCCTCTCTGACAGTGAAGCACAAAGTTGTTTAGCACCACCAAATGGGTTACTCTGCATTATGTCACTGACCCTGTCCTTAGACCAAAATTGCAATTACCAATGAACCATATACTTCCAAAAAGCACTGAGAATGAAGTTACCCCTCACCCCTGACTGATTTTCTGCCATGTTCTGGCTCTTTGGAGTAGAGAGGTCACAGGGGCCAGCACAGATGTGGCCCAAACATATGGACAAGAATATAAAGAAGAGTGACACGATGGGGTAGGATAAAAAGATCTTAAGAGCATCATTCAGCATCCATTCTCTACTCCTGGTCACTCTACAAAAAGACTGTGTGTGCACAGTTAGACATGATGCTCATTTCACTCTGCTGCACACTTTACATCCAGTTCTAGAGTCCTATAGGACACAAAAGTATGTGCTGCAAGACTGCACCCTCCTGACTCTGCCAGGAGTGGTGCTGAACATGTTCTTTCACAGCTCACACAGAAGTTGAGGACCTGTCAGCAAGACATGCTACATTTTTGCAAAGAGAGGAAGAGAAGGGATTTTTTGGGGATCTCTGCTGTGGAGAGTGGGTTTTTTTTAACAGGTCTCCAAATGCTGTGCTCTAGGACTATGTCTCTGGACCTGTATAGAGATGATATTGCACAATCCTGAACTCTTCTTTTAATCTCTTGCTAATAAAGCGTACTGAGGAAATATGCTACTACCAACAACAGATACTTCTTTGATTAATCAGAAGTCTGGGTCTGTACCCACAACAACCTCTGCCTGCTCCAGTCCTACACAGGGATAAAGAGAGGAGGGATCAGGGCAGGAAACAAGCATGTCTGCTACTGGAAAGGCTTTCCCAATGTGACTCTAGTTGGTTTGGGGGCTTGAAGAAGCAAAGCAATGAGCCATACTTCAGAAACCAGAGAGAGCTGAAGGAGGGATCTGCAAAGCGGAAACTGGTGACATTTCCTTGAAGTTACCTGGATGACAGAGGAGTTCAAAAGCCCATGAGCCGTGTGTGCCACTGAAACACACACTGCCACTAAGGCACCATCAACCCTGTTGTGTTTTTGTTTCTGTGTCAGGATTTTGGTATCAGGTTCAGTGACAGCACGGGCTTAGAAAAAGAGGTCCATGGCTCAGTAATTCAGCGCCACACTACCAAGTTTTACAGATATCCTGCATCTCTCCTGTGATATATGCACCATCAAAGCATAAATATATCCTTCCAAAGTGGATAGTTTTCAGCAGTAGAAACTTGAAATCAAGATCTAGAAAAGATTTGTAAGGTGCTAATTTACATGTGCTCGAATAACATCTCCCAAGTAATACAGGCACATCTGAAATTTGTCCCATTAGGTGAGTGTTTTCCAAATAAGTGGTCTGGGAGTCAGCCCTGCTGGAGTCAGCCTCTGCAGCACTGCCAAAGAGTAGATTGGCAGCCCAAAGCTACAGCCCTTATTTTCTGGAAATCACAGAATCACGGTCTTCACAAATGTGCTTTACTTGTCGGATTCTTGGAGGATGGAAATTGTCCAGTATAAACTGTGTTGAGACCACAGTTTTGCAACATTGGAAGGAAAAAATAAAGTCTAAGCTCATGCCAACCTTGTAACCACATCAGCAGTACACTGGTCTTATTTAGAAGTACAAGTCTGCAGCAGTTTGGACAGCCCGGGGGAATTTCTCCAGATTTATGTCCGCATACCTGAAAAGGTTTTGGAATGAAATCTGTTGAGAGGAACAGAGGAGGACAAGGATGTTCAGAGTTTAATTTATATAAGCTACAGTAAACAACTAAAAATTAAACCAGAGCCTGAAACAGCCCTAGTCAAAGCCTCTCCCTCTTTATCCTTTTCCTCGTGACATTTATTGCAGGGCCCAAGAGAGGACTGGAGAGTATGCGGTGATAGGAGTCAAATGTAAGACATTTTCCAAATGGGTGAGGGGAGAACGTTT
Source organism: Calcarius lapponicus (assembly GCA_039654755.1). Taxonomy (NCBI): domain Eukaryota; kingdom Metazoa; phylum Chordata; class Aves; order Passeriformes; family Fringillidae; genus Calcarius; species Calcarius lapponicus. Next base: position 35,220,845 of record CM077464.1, on the reverse strand, counting down.
TCTCTGAACATGTTCCAGGAGCAGACCTGAGAAAAAAGCCTGATCTGCAAAGGCCTGATGAAGAGTTAGCCTTTCATTGCACGGCATTCCCTTTGAAGCTGCGAAAGTGTATGTGATTGAGGATGCATTTCTGTCACAGCTGCCTTGGGAGTCACATATCCTGCGCTCACTGTATTTTATTTTATTTTAATCTGTGATGTTTGACGTTTTGAAGGGTTTGCATGCGGTGGACATGATGGTAAACACTTGAATCACACCAGGAACATCAAGAACTGCCAAGTCAAACACCAGAGCTGCACAGGAGGCTGAGACAAGGTCTCCAGTGATTTGTCAGGGGTGATGGCACTGAGGCTCACAGTGGCCCTGGCAATAGGCTCTCTCCTTCCTCTGGATTTTAGGACTGGGGCAGGCAGCACCACAATCTTGCCAGAATTTTACCAAATACTGACAAGTGTAGTCAGCCAAGAAGAGATGTTGCCTGCAATTTCCCAGAGGAAAACAAGCCATTGTGAGAAATGACTGGATGTTGTTGCTCTGCATTTATGTCTACCTACACTGAGGCATTTTGCTATGTCTGCTGAGTGCATTTGCTGAAAAACTCATCAAAACACATCAGTCATCTTTAGAAATAAGTCTATTTTCCTAATATTATTTCTGTATGTAAAGAAAATCCCTGCTGATGCAAAAACCCCTCAAAAATGGCTTACATATGCAGCTTTTTGTAGCAAAAGCCTGTAGGTATTTCAAACCTGGATCTGTGTTTCCAAAAGCAAATAATTCAGATGTAGAAATAAATAAGTGAGGAAAATTTAAGTTGTTGACAATGGCAATAGTGAGTGGGGATATACAGAATCTCAAAAGTTTCTCTGAAAAACAATTTCTTAAAACCTAGATCTTGCCAGCTTCTCTGAGCCTCCGGTCTCCTATCTTATTTGGGTTGACCTCAGCTCAGGGAGCATGAGGAAGAGGATGAGCCTTCCTTGTTCAATGCCTTGCCCCTGATTCAAGAGGCTGATGCCTCTGGACTGTCACAGAAATTATTTAGGAGAGTCCCTCTCTGGGGGAGGTTAAGGAGGCACTGAGGGACACTGTAGAGCAAGCAAGATGGGAAAGGACCTCCCAGACTTTCTAGGCAGTGCCTTCCTTGCACAAAAATAACACATAAAACCTTTCATGGAGCTATCCACCACCATCCAGACAGCACTTTGGTTTTGCTCACTGCTGCTCCAATCAGAAAGTTGTTCCAGGACCTCCCTGCTCTTCTGATTAGGACTTCCTTCTAATCTCCAGACTAAATTTATTTGTGAGCAGTGTATAACCATTTGTTTGTGTGCCAGCATGGCCTTAAAACTAAACCCCAGCCCCAAAACCCTAAAGAAAGAAAAATCAAATTTTTATGTACTCCGTTGTTTGCTCCTGATGTATTTATAGAGAGTGATCCTATCTCTTCTCAGCCACCCCCCTGTTAGACTAAACAAGGGCCTGCTGTGCTGGGACAGCCCATGGCAGACCCACTGGCCCTTCCACCTTCTGCTGGAGGATGTCTGAGGGAGAATGAGGAGCTGAGACAGTACCCAGCAGGGCTGCACAGAGCGGAAACAAGGTGTTTTTGATGGTTCCCTTCACTGTCTGTCCTTGTGTAAGAGAGATGAAAATGTTAATAGGAGGGAGCTGGGGAAGGGTTTTACTCTGCAGGAGCTGCTCTGTAGGACTGAACCTGGCGCAGAGCCTTGCACCCAACGTAGCTCAGGTGCACTGTGCAGAGCAGATCAGGGTTTTGCCAGAGGGTTACAGACACGCAGAAGGGTATTTCAGCAGTGCATGAGCTGCAAACTCATACCCTAGACCATACTAACCCCTTTTTGCACTTGCATATGAAGGAGCATAATTATTACTTCCCTCCATCAAGAGGAGTAACTGTTTTTGTATAGACAATTTTCAAAGCAGTGCAACAGCTACATACACATCCTGCCTCAGGTTCATGTGCTGCAGAGGAGGACAGAGGCTCACACAGCCAAATGTACATTTCACCCAGTATTACAAGGCAAGAACTTTCAGCTTATCATTTCACTGGACAAATGATACAAGCAAGCATGGCTGAGCAGCTCCAGGCTTGGCATGAGAGGCTCTCAGATAAATCAGGGTAACGTGCGGCTTTTTTGACAAGCTACCACCATAAAAAGCCCCAGGGCATTCTGAAATATGGCTGGAAACAAACAGGGCTTGACCATATGTGACTGAGAAAGTTATTAATCTCTTCAGAAAAACTTCTTCCATGTCACACAGGAAACTTTCTTCTTTTTTTTTAATCCTTTTTTTTTTTAATTAATGAGTTTAACTGCCACAAATAGGAAAGCTTAACTGCTTGTCAGGTGGCTGAGTCTCTTCAGGCCCATATTAAAATAAAACGACAAAATACAAGCAAAAGTAAGCATCTCTCAGTCTGGCTGCTTCCACATCACCTTGCAAACAAGTTGCTGGGGTCTTTCTAGGTCCCTGCCTAATTTTTCCCATATCCAGTATGCAGACACTGCTGGGGGGAAGCACAGTGACTGTGTGGTAGTGGGCAGCAGCACAGCAGCTCCTGACAGCTCAGAACCACAAGTGAGGAATGTTAGAGCCACAACTCCAAGGTGTTTTCTGCTATAAATTGTAGTGAATTTACTGCACCAAGAAACGACCTGGTTTCTGGAGAAAATTATAGGCAATGTGTCAGCTATAAATGATTTATGCATAAAGCAACCTGCACTGCAGGAACCCAGGGGGTGTAATAACAAGACAAAAAATCATTTAATCTTCTATGTAAATTTAAGCGGGCAGGAATTTTGGAAGAACTACTTGTTTTTATTCCATCTTGTGTTCCTGCCAAGTAAAGACAGCACTTGAGCAGAAAGGCACTGATGTGGAGCAGGTAGATAGGCTTGCCAATTTCCAGCAAGATACATTTTAAACTGGCTTCTCCGTTTCAGTTCAACACCCTCTGAGAATTGATTGGTTTCCATTTGACAAGAAAGGAGTCAGGAAAGCAGAAGACTCTTTCTGGGCTAGGTAAACTCAGCGTGAGCAATGCTGTTTGTAGGCCCAATGAAACTGAAACATGCTGGCATTCAACAAAAACTGATTCCTCCCCCCTTATTCACAGGCAATACATTCATTCTTAGGAGACTTCTGTTGGAGTAAGACCATAGGGGAGCAAAGAGAGCCGAATCAGCTAAGATTTGAAGAATTGGCACTGGGCTAGACTTTGCAGGCAAGCAGAAACTTCACATCAAGTGTCATTGCAGATAGGCAGCAGGAAATGAAGAAGTGTCATCAAGTTTTCTCACCTGATTTAAAAAATTATTTGTTAAAGAGCTGCAAGGAGCTAATCTGGTATTATACAGAAAAAATAGGTGGCCACACTCCAGCTAGACCTTCTCCCAGGGGCATTTCAGGAGTGCAAATCAGTAAGCAGCTTGTACCAGGCTCTCACTTTTCTGGGAGCACAGCCCTGGGCTGCACAGAAGAAGCAGAGCCAGTGCTCCAATTACCCTAATTTCATCCCCAGTGTCCCTAGCTCTCTGAAATGAGACAGAAAATGCACTGCTCACTCAAGCAGTGCTCTGCCTGGTCCTTGTGGCACAGGGATCTTTTCCCCCTGGGGAATAAGGGTTGCCCCTTGCTCTGACTGTCACCACCAAGGAAAAGCACAGTGAGATAAAGCAAACGGATGGACGTGGAGCCAAACCCTCAAACCCTTGCAATTTGCTGTTCAGGTGCAACTTCCCTCAGTGGTTTCACAAAGGACTAAGACTGAAAGAATGAGGTCCATGAAATATTTACCATTACTGTACACGATAATGAGTTTTCTGCATATCTATATGCAATACACACACACACATATAAATTCAGGGCACACACACACATATATGCAATATGTCTGAGTTATGATAGCTGTGGGAGTGATTGCCTGGAATTGTCTGCCCATTGTAAATTAAATATGACAGTTCTACATCTGCATTAATGTTATTACTCTTTTAAGACTCTTCTTTCTCAGACGCTGGCATTGGTCTCGCAGTCTGTGAACATAGGTCACACGCTTCTCTCTTTATTTTTCTTTTGGCATAACACATACAGAGGAGGTCTTATCTCTTCATGGTCTTGCAGCTGGGATCTAAAGAAGCCAATGAGGGTCAGGAAGATTAGAGGAGCTTTGTAAGGGACCACCCAAAGTAGGTTTATAGCAATTGTGCTTTGTTACTCGATTGCAGAGAGCAGAGCAGAACAACAAGGGTGAAATAAAGAATTCCTTTTTGCAAGGATAAGGCATTTGCATGAACTTTGACCTGAAGGGAAATCTAGACAGAACAGTAGAGATCCTTCCAAAGATCTGTGATGTAGAAGCAACTTTTTAGTAACACATTTTGTATTACTCAGGTGACACATGTTCAGCTGAGCTTCCTCATTGTCCCAGATTCAGCCTGAGCAGGTCTCCAGTGTTGAGGTCCACACTGATTCCATAAGCAGCCCTGGCATCCCCCCGACCCAGGAAGGTAGCAGAGAGTTCTCCTTTCGGCTGCCCAGCTGCTCCACTGTCTCTGCCCTCTTTCAGTTCTCCTGCAATCAAAGGTGCCTACTACTCCAGTAAGTCTCTGCTGCCCTGCAATTCTCTGCATTGGCTGTCTTGTTATGTTCCTGCCCTTCATGTGTTTTTAAATGAAACCAAATGACTGTCCTTTAATCAACCCCCAAGCTAGAGGATGATCAGGCAAAGTTTCAGCTTTTTTTCAATTATATGCTTATGTAGCCACACCAAAGTCACTGGTTTAGGGTCTATCTCAGTCTACAGGCTGGCTTTTACATCCACTAAAATTGACAGAATTTCCTCCTTCCAAGAGCACATGCTAGGAAAAGGGAATCACTACTTGCTGTAGGAACATTTCAGGGATGTGCTAGATGCATTCCCTCTTATGTCGCAGTTCTGCATTAAGAAGTATTTTCCTGAATAAGTTTACATATTTATTTTGTGATTTGTGACAATATATTACATAAGAATTTATTACTAACTGTGTGAATTGATCAGTACCAAAAATATCATGGGAGTTAAGGGGGAAATGACACTCTCATGGTGTGCTACTGACATGCACAGCCTTGTACTGGGCCTCAGGAAGAACTAATTATTATAGACCTCTTTGGAGAAAAGGGGGCCTCATTGTTAACCTATTGAAGAACTTTGTGCAGTTCTTACAAACAAGTGAACATCTGTAACAAGATCTTCAGATGGAAACATAAATTGATTTACTCGATATTTTGCAGTTTATATGGCTAGGGAGACAGCTCAGGACAGAGCCAGTTAACAGACTGAGGATAGAAATTAAGGACAGGACTTAACTTTCCATAGCAGCGTGTTTAGACAGGAAGAAAAAGATGTGGTTTGTGTTTAGTGAGCAGCTAGTAAAATGAAATATGTTATGTGTATGTGCTAGTACACCCTGATTCCCTGCCTCACTCAATTTTCTGCTCAGATACCATAAAGCTGAGTTACTGGCCAGCTGCAGCCAACTGTGCTGCTCTTTAAACATTATTATACTATTCTAGACAAGTAGGTAAAAAAAGCCTGGCATGTGAGCTGCCTAGCACAAGTTCACTACAAAGAGTCTGAGCACCAAAGGCTTCACCTGAGATCAGAACTTCAACATGGTTTAGTGTTCCCAAGTCCCACTGGGGGTAGAGACTTTTCAAGCATTATTTTTCCAACTTTTAATCCAATGTCATGGTCTACCATATGCCAAGACGTGCGGAATGTCCCCAGCTGAGATTTCCTTTCTGGTCCAGGATCATCATGCCTGTCAGCTGGGTGGAAGATTGCAGTGCTCTGCTGCTCAGGTGGGCCTGTTCTGAGGAAGGAGGCCACTGTGATGCCCTGCATGAAAAATATAGCATGTAGCTCATTCTGAGGGAAAGGTTGAAGAAGAGGCAAACTATTGCAAGAGACTCCCATTCAAGGTGTGAGGCATGACTGAGAGGAGAAAAATTGGCTTCAGCTGGATAATGACTTTATTTGATCAGGTAATACACAGGATTAAGAACCAGCATCCATTTAAAGACCTCCACCAGATAATTTCAGACTTCCTCAAAATGTTGCTTGCCCTCTCACTGACAAAATGCCACTGAATTTTCTGGCAGGGCCTAGATTTAAATACTGTCATACACCATATTGACATATGGTGTTTAGGTCCAGGACAATTGAAATCAGTCAGAGTTCTGCTGTGTATTTCAACAGAAGAAAAATTAGCCCTGTGCAATGTCAATTCTGTAAAGGGAGATTAGCATTTAACTCCACCTCAGTATATCCCATTGTAGGAAACTGTACATTTTTAAGTTCTGAAGGAAAGAGAGCGAAACATCAATTCACAAGCTGTCCTCATAGGAAAGTGTCACCTATCCTGCACTCAGCTGCAAGCAGCATCAGTATGCCAAAAAAAATGTGAATAAAAGAACTTTTAGAATAATACCAACAACCTTAGGAAGTGGTGTACTCATCCCATACATTTTAAGGACTATGTCTATACTTAGTCTAGCAGGCTTTCCCCAGTGTAGGCTCTCTCTTTTATTTTTTTAATTTCCATCAAATTTTACTGCATTTGTATGATATGCAATTAATGAGCCATAGAATCATCGAAATTAGAAATGGGAAAGATGCATTAAGTCATCTAGTCCGTCCCCTGGCAGTGCAGGATTGTTCCCTGCAGTGTATTTTTATATTTTCTAATGCTCTGTACAGTCCAGATTTAAATGTCTCCAGAGACAGAGTTTCCACCAATTCATTTAGAGGACTGCTCCATGGTCCTGCAGCTCTCACTCTCTGGAAAATTTTCCTCTTAAGGACATGTACATCTTTCTTTTCTTGCTTTCACTTCTGTTCTAGCTCTTATCCCTTCTACCAGCTCAAATGATTCCCCTCCTCCCTGCTGATATTTATACTTTATGTCATCATGCCCTCTCCTTTGATATTGCTTACATAAACTATACATATTCAGTTTTCATGCTTCCTTACATGCCCAACTGTTTCCCTCCAGCCCTTTAATCATTTTATGTTGCTCTCTCAGAACGTCCTCCACATTGTCTGCTTCCTTCTGATAAAAAGGCAGCAAAGGCAGGATTCCAGGTGTAATTTTTCCAGGCTTGTACAGGAAAATGGTGTTACCCACCTGTTCCACAGCTCTCAATCACTGTGGCTCCTCAGCTGCCATATTGCCTTGAAAATGCCGATGTGAGTTGCTGCCCAGTAGTACCTGTGTTGTGATTACTGAATGAATTGCAGAAGCAAAGCTCAATGAGGTCTCTGCTCAAAATGGCCAATATTAGTGAATGATACACATGGGTTGTCCAAAAAAAAAACCCCAAAAAACGAGGGAAGGTAAGAAAAGTAAAAAAGCAATTTGTTGATTTGTTGCATAATTTTGAGAGGTTTCTAGGGATATTTGGGTATTTGAAAGCACTGAGTACTGGATTTTGCATTTATCCACTAGATGATTTGGATAACATTCTGGTCCCATCATAAATACTGGGAGCTTTGTCTCAAGTCCCTTTCTTTTAAGTCCTTGACCAACACTGAAGCAGAATTTCAAGGGGTAGAAGGTTACATTGCTGAATTTTAGGATCTAAGAGAGCTCAAGGTTAATCAGGTTGCTCCTCATTTCAGGGAGGAAAAGAAGCCTTTACTTTCAACAAGGTGAATGCTGAGAAGGGCCAAACTAAAATCAAGAGGCATAAAGCCATCAAAAAATGCCACAATGATGACAGGATAAATTTCTTAATAGAATAAAATAGGTGGATGCTATAACAACAAACCTCAGTCATGGTATTTCAAGTGAAGTGATTCCTTCTTCTGCTCTAAATCCTTTTAATGTGCCTTGTATTGAATATCCCATACAGGTGGAGTACCATAAATTCTGCTATCTAGCAGCACACACTGTTTGTATGAACACTTTATTCCAGCGGAGACACAAGTATTAATAGCAACATGGATCCTTCCTTTCAACCACTTTCCTTCCCCAGAAAAATTTATTTCTGCTGCCTTTGGCAAGACTTGCTCTGAGGGAGTTCCCACAGAAGGAACAAATACAGCAAGTGAGAAGTAATTCTAAAACTCTTTTTTATGACAGACATTTTATATGTAAAGCTGTCTTGACCTATCTGTCTGTTTCTCTCAGGCTATACCATTCTGAAAATTAATTCTTAATGAATCTTTAAATGTGGGAAGAGCAGAGCCATGCGCTCTAGCAATAATAATTAACACAAGTGAAACTCTGGGCTTCTTAGGGCAGGAGAGAACATTTTGTATCAGTCTGCAGTGCCATCCCCCTCTGTGAACTGAGCTAAATAGCAGTGTAAAAGGGTAAATTACTTGGGACCACTGGGTTTGTTCCATAGAGTCCCATTAGTTCACTTTCCCATGTACTGGCTGCAGATTTAAAGAAAAAAGGGATTTTTTTTTTCCATCCATGCCTGTTTTTGATGGGATTGTATCAGAGAAGACACAGCTTGAAAAGCCCTGCTAGGCTACCCACACTATTTCCCTGCTCCAGAGCCAGCACAGCCTCCGTAATGGGATCAAGACAAGGACCACAAGCAAGTCTATCAGTAAAATAATTAACAATAACTGAAAGTGCCTTTGTTCAGTAAAGCAACAATGAAGAACTT